>VXAU01004792.1:39847-74375 GCA_013399695.1 Formicarius rufipectus | reverse complement strand
AAAAAAAACCAACAGCTCTTTTTTCTGAGGGAGGACTCGAAGGATTAAAAGGCAGCAACTTCTGAGGCGATTTGTCCCCTGAGTTATGGATGTTGGTGCACTTACTTCAGGCCAGATCAGAGCTCAGAGGGATTTAACCAGAAGCAGCAACCACCGTCTCTCCACTTGCCTTTTACCAGGTTTTACCCTTCCAGTATGTTTCATTTGATAAGACATTTTCCAGCGCCCAGAGTTTCAGTACAATGTGCAAATGGATACTGACAAATGGTGCCTCAGCCTTTTCCCACCTGCCTTGTTGCTGCTTGCTGCTGCTGTTCTTGGTGTCTTCTGTGCCTGTCACCTGCCATGACCTCGGCCAGGACATGCTGTCCCCGGAGGCCACCAACTCTTCTTCATCATCATCCTCCTTCCCCTCGTCCTTCTCCTCTCCTTCCAGTGCGGGGAGACACGTGCGGAGCTACAATCACCTCCAAGGAGACGTGCGCAAGAGGAAGCTCTACTCTTACAACAAGTACTTTCTCAAGATCGAGAAGAACGGCAAGGTCAGCGGCACCAAGAAGGAGAACTGCCCCTTCAGTAAGTACGGCTCCGCCGCTGTGCTCCGGGGCACCGGCTGCTGCGCCCCCGGGCACGGGTACCCCGGCCCCGAGCGCCAGAGCGCCCGGCTGGGAAGGGAAGGGAGAGGTGACGCCGGGGAGGGGAGGGGGCGCGGGGCAGGGTGGGGTGGGCTCAGCTCGACTCTGCCGGGACGCCGCTTCCCACCAGCCCGTCTATCTGCGGGTCTCTCCGGTTACATTTGTTTTGCAAATGGCCTCGGGGAGCACCGCTTGTTTCTCCGCCTGGCAGAAGAGCTAATTATAAAGATTTGCAATGAAGTGGTGCGGAGTGAGGCTGGGGAGGGGGGGGCGGGAAGTGAGAGACATTGTCTTCTGAATCTGAAAATCATTATTCCCTGTCATTAGACCGTCTTGACGAGATGCTGTATTGGAACAATTTATCGATTGCCCCCACTCACACGCGCGCGGTCCTCTCCCCCCGAGCCGCACAAGAGTCGCCTGCACCGCACTGCCTCCTCCCCAGCCCCGGGGCAGGGCTGTGTTTCCCTGCGGGCCGAGGTCTTTCCCGGGTCCGCTCGCCGCCGCGGGAGTGTCCGATGGCGCTGGGAGCCGGTGCGCGTCCGCGCTGCCGCCCGCGAGGGTGCGGAGGCGGTGCCGCGCTGCGCCCCGCGGCTCCCGGGCTGCAGAGCCGCTATACCGCTACTCGCTCCATTGTAAACATCTGGGACTGCCTTCCCACAGACCTCACACGCGTTTCATTGTCTCTTTCTTTCTTTTTCTTTTTTTTTTTTTTCTTTAAGAAATTATTTCAGAGCAAAAGTCATATGGCTGTGGCCATAACTGAAGTTTCGAGTTTTCTGCAGTACTAATTAGGCCCTTAGTGATAGCATGCTTCTGGTAGTGTATTTTGGCTGTTAGTGTTAGAAATGTAAACTGTACTTGGTTTTCCTGCTGGTGCAATCTCAGATTGGAGTAACTGTAGTAAATCATGATATATTGCATTGTAGCTCGTAAGTGAATATGTCCCACTATAGCAGCATGCTGAGAAAATAAGTTCTGTTTTACAACTCTTGTAGGAAACTCCAACTTTCTTCTCTGGGGAAGAACCAGTTTTGGTCCTTGAATTGTTTTGCATAAATCTGGATAAAACTGGGAATAAATCTTCTGTTAAATTAAAACAACTGAAAGTGATTTAACTATATCCTTCATTAGCTAATGTGTTATATATGGACTACTTCAGCAGGTTACCATGCTCTATGATAGACACTGTCGTTAACTCCGCTGTATTTCTAGTAAATAGTCATAATATAGACTTGCAAACAGTGAGAAAAGGGCTGCAGTGTCATATGTCACTGCTTCACTTGCTCCACCTTGCAAACGTCAGTTTTTATCGTGAAATCTAATGTTTGTAAAAGCTTTGGGTGTCAAAGCAGGTGGCTTCTTTTCTGTATTTCATAGAAAGACAAATTCTCAAAAAACAGAGCTATGAGGAAGACTTGACTTTGATGAATTTGTGTGGAATTAGGTCCTAGCACTGTCTTTCTTAGATTACTTTTGGATTTGGAAGAGAACAACATCATTCCCCTAATATGGGATTTTGAAAGCCTTGTGTGCATCTCTGAGAACACAAAACTCTTCTGCGTAGAGCACTGCTGCCAAAAAGGCTGTAAGGTGCCCAATGTGACAGCAGCCTACTCAGGCTCACTTATGCTTCACTACTGTTCAGTGAGTAAACTTGTACACATGCATGAAATTCTGTGAGATTTTGCCAAGAGGTAGAATACTCTGAAATGCACATATGTATTTTCCCACCTTTTCAGCCTACATGGAAGAACAATCCTCTGCAACCATGGGAGGGGGAATGTGTGGTGTGTCCTCATTTTGTAGTCAGTGTATCATTAAGAGTATTTGCCTCCTCAGTGATGTCACGGTTATTGTCACATCTGCAGAGTATCTGCTGAAAGAGTGAAGAATCTAGTTTGTTTCATATAAAAACAAAACAATACCTTTATTATACATAATTGTATCCTATCACTGAGGATTATGTGCATGAAGAAAGGACTCCCATCACTTTAAAACTTGCAACTTGCCTACTGCACTAATATCACAAAGCAGACCTAGCGTACAATATCTTTCAGTGCAAAACAGTCTGCTTGGCAGAAGTCAGGAGCTCTATATTCTTCATTAATAGTCATTGTAATATGCAGTGTAAAATTGTGTTTTCTGTATAAATTCATAGGCAGAGATGGTTTAAAAATGTATTTACTGTGTCTTTATTCGAGACTGTTCATGTAGGAAAATGTTGCAAGTGAATCACTAAATCCATCCTTTTCATAACTTCACATGTAGCAATGCCATCATAATATTGCTATAATCCCCAGCTGGACTGATTCCATGCAAATATATGGTCTATCTTTCATAAGGTCTAAAATAAGTAATGACATGTGAATAGATTTCTGCCATGCGTAAAGTTAGACAGGCCACAAAATTGTAGCCTGTTAAACACTACAGGCTACTTAATCTCTATTATGAGTTTCTCTCTCCAAAACTATGCTTTTCTGAACAAATAACAGTGACTATTGACACACAAGACTGAAATATTCTAATTTGAAAGCTAATTTTCTCATATGCTAATGTTCAAATTCTGTTTATGCAGCAGTAAAGCCTTATCAGTAGGTCTGTAAGATGATGATATGTTGTGTAATTAGACAACAGCTTTCATGGCTCTCCGCCAATTAAGCACTGTAAAGTAAGAAGAACAGTTGGAGAAAGTCAGAATAAACATTCAGAAAACAGAATTTAGTCTCCAGTCTTTAAATGGCTCAAGCAACATTCATAATTTGCTGTATAAATATTATGTAGGATGCACTACATTAGAGTTTAGTCTGGCAGATGGATTTCAACTTGATTGCTTGAAATTATTCGGTCACTTTCTCTACCTTTAGGGTCGCAGAAACAGGGGTGGCTCCTTATTGTTCTGTCAGGAGGATGGGGGAACTTGCAGCATTGGGCATAGCTAGATAGAAATAGGACACTTTTCAGGTTTTGTTTTATTGTTCTTTACATCTGGAAATTGGTCCTTAAAATGCAACTGCTAGTTCGTGCTACAGCACCACAGCTGTGAAGTAAGTCCCTTACTCCTGTTCTTGATGGAGCCATTTCCATGCACAAATAAAGACAGCTGTAGTACTTTCTGGAGACTCACATCCTAGTTGGGAGAAAAACAGATCCAAAAATCCTACAATGAGCAATTACAAAAGTTTTCACTGTAACTTGAGACCTGGGATCAACAAAAGAATCTTAAGCCATATATTAAAATTGAGAGGGAACTGCTAGTGTGCTGATTATGATTTCACTTGCGCGCAGACCGAGTAGAAACTCTGGGACTAATGAATGGTGTACATTAAGGCTACATGAACTATGATAAGCTGGTTGAAGAAAACTTCAATGCATTTCTAAATGCTATACTATTTTCAGCTGACTTTTAATGCAACTATTAGTAGTGCTTTGAAGCACACGGACTTCAAATTTACAGGACAGACCTTATTAACCGCAGAATGGTAACGAAATACATACTGCTTAATTAGCAGCACCTAACCTGACGTCTGTGGAGGGAGTTCTGCCTAAGAAAACTCAGGATCAGGCCATCCCTTTGTGTTTAGAGAGGGAAGTCTATGTCGCTGAGGCTGGATATTAGTGGGAAGAATTGCTGGAGCAATTCCTGCGGGCTTTGAACCAAGCAGTGCTATGCAAAACCTACGGTAGATGGCAGCACAGCCACTGCCTGGTGTCACCTCGGCTCAGAGAAGGTGGGAAAGTGCCTGAATCCTCAAGTGTATAAGCTATTTAGCTCAAGCAAAGCCAAAAGGGCTTACAACATCAGATATTATATTCATTAGCCTTCTGAGCATCCCAAGTGGACTAATTCAAACAGTGCAAAGGCCTGGCAACTGCAGAGTGAGAGTGTTTGCCAAGGAAGCTAGCAAGAAATAATCAGCTACTGCCCACAAGCTTACCTGTCCCAGGCTTTTCTTCTGAATATGCAATTATCTCTTATACTAAGCTTTATGAATTGTTGAAGTTCCTGATAGTCTTTGGTCTTGCTTTAGTTAGCATGGGATCAGCTTAACAGCATAGTGAGTAAAAGCAGGAAAGTTCTGACCCCATTCTGTAGCCCAGAAGACTGTAAACAACCACTGTAATTGCTAGAAGTGCTGAACAATACTAATGAGGATTTTAATTGTCTGCATATACGGTAAATAAGTAGACATTTGTACTGTATGTTGGGCTATATACAGAAAAACAGCAATAAATGTTTTGATTAAGTATACTCAGTTTGATACTTAGTTTTTTGATCATAACTTAAATGCAGCAAAACAATAAAATGTGATAGGTGCCTTAGCTGCTAATGTGAGGCTCCAAGCAGATTAGAATAATTGGTAAAATATGTTCTTTTGCTACTGAACATTCTGTAAGCTAACTGTTTGCGATTATTGACTCCTCATCATATGGTGTTTGTAAATTAATGTGAGAACTTCTCACTGTTTTTCTGAAGACTGATTAGCAGGCATATGTGTTTTGTTGTTTTACTCTCCAGAGTTCTGTGTTACTGTTTTACCAATCAAAATATTGAAAATACAAAATAATACTGTTTTAGCAAAATAATTTGAAACTTAGGCTCTTTATTGTGAAATGTATAGGTTCTTATGGAGATGATTTCTCACTTTGTTCTTTTTTTTTTTTCCTTTATTTCCAGAACCCATATAATTTATAACCAGCAGTATAAAACCATAGGCACTAAGGATTTATGAATGTGGAAAGAATTGTATTATTTAATGTCTACATGACACCTTCCTGTTACCCTTGCTACATTCCTGCCTTGTGGACCCTCCATGCTGATACTGAAGCCATGTCATAAATCTGGTCAAAATACACAATTGTAAGAAGTCTTTTTGTCTTCATAAATCTAACTTATAACCACTTAGGAGAGAAAGGGAGGGGAAACAAAAAAAAAAAAAAAAAAACACGCACATAGGAAGAGGTAGGGGCCACTGCAAATTTGTTATTAAAACCTCAGAAGAAAGAAAACAAGGGACATACAGGTTTAGAGATGCCATGGTCCTGTGTTAATGGCAGGGTTCACAGGTAGCGGCTCAGTCAAAACTTCCCTTGAACATGGCATTAGCTGAGTGAGCACTACAGAATGTGCTTACACTTTTGAAACATCTTGGATGCATTCACTCATAGGTTAAGAACCTCTGTTTTGAAATAAGGCATTTTAAGATGACTTTCAGATGTCTTTGAGCTGTGTGTGTGAATAGGGGCCTTTTCACTTCAAATGAGAGTCAGGTCAGATCCTGCAATAGGGGAGTTTTCATTTATTCCACAGAGTTTTTCATTTTCGAAATAGAAAAACCCTTCTATAACCAAATATGGTTAACCTGTGTTTCTTAAGTTAAAAATAGCAGGTACCTGTATGAAGATAGAGCAACAACTCATGTCATGTATTTTACTGACTTTTCCTCTGAGAAAGTAATATAGTTGCACAAGGAAAATTCTAAATAGAAAAAAAAATTGTAAATAATAGCATATTTTTGGGTTTAGGCTTAGTATTTAGGATAATAGAACTAGTGTCATCAATGCAGAGACATTAGTCAGTCAGCTTGGGATTTCTTATAATGCATCCTTCTTGTCATTGATATGACAAAACAAAACATTATTTTCTTGGTTTTCTGGACAGCTTTCTGAATCAAGGTCTTACAGACTCTTCTTCTCCCAAGTAGCACCAGGTTGAAATTTCTCTTTGCTTGTTTTCAACAACACTTGCTACCACTTGCAGTTGCCATAAGTCACAATTACCTTATCCTAGTATTCTGGGGTTTGTCATCTAAAGGCCTGTTTGTCACTTAGAATAGCACAGTTTGAGTGTTTGTCAGCATTGTCAACCAGTGTCAGCTGCATGAGGCTGCATAGAAAAACAACTTTTGCTTGCTTTTGGGTATGAATACCAAATTATCAGATCACAAGTGGAAGACGCATTTAATTAAGCTTAGCACGTTTGTTTCTCATTTGGTAGGTGTACTAGTGTTGCTAGTCTAACTGTGTATACTTGTCAAACAACTTTTCCTTCTTTTGTTTTGACAACTTCCTTTTATGCAGTATTTTACTGTCTTGCAGCCTTTCATTGCTCAGATGCTTTAACAGAAAAATAGTCAATGGTGCTTACAACTACTGGTTCTGTTAAGTAGAAGGATCCTTTCCTTGCTCTGTTAATTGAGTATTTCTTGTGCCAATTTGTTGTAAAACATCTCTGTTGGTTACAACATAGTAAAAAGGAGACAGGAAACACTGTTTCATGAAGTTTTGAAAAGTCAGCCTGTGAAAATTATCTGTTTATGGAGAATTAAAATCTTCAAGGGTAGGAGTCAGGAGGAAGTGGCTTAATCTTTAATCATTGAATGTATATTGAAACTTAATTCATTAGCTGAGCAGATTATTAAAACTGATTATGCTGCTTCATGAGTACAGTACAACAAATGGAAGTTTGAGGGGAAAGAAACTGTTACAAGTGAGCCAAGTCACACACCAAATAGTGGCTTTAAAGGCACTCTTTTTAAATTAGGTCGCGAGTTCCTTCTTTGAACATTGAGTTCTAATTGCAACAGTAAATCAAAGAATACACTCAGAGTAGATTCCCATGTAAGGTGGACAACTGGACAGTGCCTTTTTACTGCTACTAACACGTGCATCCAATTACTGGGTTGATATACTCACAGTGTCAGCTGTAAAGCATTTGCCTATTTTATAGTTAGCCTAAAGAATTATTAGCCTGTCCCCTTTCACATTTACCTTTAAATAATCTGTCAGTAATGTATATCTTCTACAATTAAAGAGGAATTTTCACACACATTGAAGTTGACTTTCTTCTTGAAAGGAAATGTTGAAACTACACCAAAAACTTTTATTCTTTTTCTCTTTGCCCTCTTCCATAATTTTTGGTGTTGTGTCGAAGAGGAAAAGATTCAGATACTAGAAACATGAGTGATCTACTACTAGATACTAAAATGATCATGAATGTTGTATAAAAACAAAGATATATATTTCATAAACCTTGATTTAGGAAAGCAATATGATGCCTGCTTCTTTCATGGTGGAAAACATACGTGAAGAATAAGCTTAGTCCATTTTTGCAGTTTCTCACTCCTTCCTACACAGGGAGCAGAAGTGAAAATGAGGGGTGAGGAAATGGTTGAGGAATCTCATTAATTTTCTTTTTTCTGCCACTGATAGAGGTTCAAACATTGCATAGAAATAAATTTAATGTAAGTTTTCTTTTAGATTACTGATGCAAAGCTGTGCATCTGTAGTCAGCATGTGCGGGAGTTGGTGAGGGAATGCTGAAGTATTTTGGAAATATTCGGGATGTAATTTAATTGGAATTAAGGCATAGTGCTAAGTGGTGACTGGGTATAAATCAATGATATTGTGCCTGCATTAGAGGAAGTGGGTGGGAAATGTGACAAGTATACCAGAGCAGCACTAGGAAGGATGACAAGAAAGAAAGAGAGGCAGCATGTGTCATGAGTGGGAGAGAACTGGGGAGAGGGGAAGCAGATCTTACCCATTCTGGCAGCTGTGAACTGCCACTGATATTGAATTGTCCTGTCTGATCTCACTGTATCATCAATTTACTCACAAATTGAGAAGCCATTAAGATGTCTTTTTAATTTGTATTAAAGTATGTGTTCAGTAGTGGGGTATAAACTTCCCACTCCCAATTTCATTGCGTCATCTCTGACTATCTTCTGTAGATACTATTTGGTATGTGCTCTGGAGTTCCCTTCTTTACATTGTCCTCTTCAGGAGGATTAATAGCCTCCTTTATTCCTGATATTAAAGGCAGTGTGGACTATTTGGAAGTAGAAGGGTGGGCAAACTTGCCCTTGAATATAAGAAGATATTCAAAAGAGCTGCAAGCTCTTGTGGTTTTGTTTGGTTGTTTTTCCTTAAATTTTTCACTATGTTAATATTACACACTGCATTTGCTATGGCAAACATACCTGAAGGACATCAAAGCACGATAGAATTCCAAGTAGTTTAGTCTTTGGAGGATGGAATAGGGTGGAATAAAGTTCTTTAGTGACGGGTATTTTTAGTGTTAAAAAATACATTATATTTCGTAAGTTTATCTATAAGATTTAAAATAGTTGAAGAATTATGAATTGTTTAGTACAAAAGACATGTATACATATGTTCTATAATAGAATAGTGACTGCATTTAATATGAAGTGAATTTACAAGACTTCAGTTTTAGAGTCTTCTTTTCATAAATTTCTATGATATTTTAGGAGATGCTAAAGCTCTTGATCTTCCCAGAAGCAGTCTTTTATTTTCAACAAGACAAAGCTTTTTCTCTGTATTTCTCAGACACTTTCTCCCTATGGATTTTCCTAGATGTAAACAAGAATAAACCATGCCCTATAGTCATGGGACCATATAATATCCTGACTTGGAAGGTTCTCACAAGTGTTATTGTGTTCAGCTCCTGATGGTGCACAGGACGTTCTGGAAGCCAATCGGGAAGTACCTTTCTTATCTACATGAACTATCTTAGTATTTGTGGCACGTGTCCCATGGAGGAAAGATAATGAAAACATTCCCTTGAACTGTTTGGCTCATGGCTTGACTCTGCCCTTCTGCCCTGTCTTAGGGGAAGCAAAGTGGTGCATGCAGTTCACATTCTGATGACAGCACACCTTTCCTTTGTCAAAACACTGTGCTAATAACTGCAACACAGAAGTTCTGTGCTCACTGCGAATCTGTAACTGCAAAACTTATGGTAACATGGAAAGAAGCAACAAAGAGTCTAGAGCTACCCCCACTAGCCAAGCTAGGGTTGTTTTTCATTAGTCTTCTTCGAGGTCTAGCCCTGATTGCTGAGCTCAGCTGTCTCTTCAGATGCTGAAAAAATACATGTGTGGGTTTGAAGGCTGAAAGGTTGAGCCAAGGTATCATCATGCATCAAATGGGGTAAAAAGTTGCTACAAGCTGAGTTTCATTGGGTATTCTGAGATACAAACCACTACAAACTCTTTAAATTTTGACTTTAGGTGGTTCTGACAGAAACAACTTTGAAAGTGAGTTTAGCATGTAAAAAATGGAGGAAAATTATGATTATTTCAACTTCCTAAGGGTAAAGATGCTACTGAAAGCACATGTGCAAGTACAGTAATTCTTATGAACAGTAACATTTAATGTCACGTGTGATAGTTTTTACTCATAGAGCAGTATCACCTCTGCTTCCAAAGACCCATGAGCACACATAAGCAATGCGCGCTTCTTAGTGAAATGAACTATTTAAGCAGCTAGTAGAAAATTTAGTAAGGTTAGCACTGAGAGGGGCAGATTATGCCCCTTCTGAGGCCAAAAAGTGGATTCAATTTAAGCAGTTCTCCTGCTTCTCTTGGATTTTGTTTCATGGGCAGTCTTAATCCTAGTCCAAGAATGATGGAGGAAGATGCTGAGGTCATGCAGACTGGCAATTCTATCCATCCAGACAATGATGTTTTCTATTGCTGGCATATAGTGGGAGCTACTGCAGGACAGAAAAACAGTGAAAAAGCTAAAAAACAAAAATTAATTTAAAAAAAATCCATGCTTCCACACCTTCATGTGCCTGAATAACATGAGGAGGGGTAATTGGAACTCAGCCTGTACATCCCATGGCATTTAGTCTATGTAGCAGCTATACATTAGTTATTTCTTGGTACTTCCTTTTCTCATATGACATAAACCAGTAAAAAACAGTGACTTCTGATTGCTTCAAAGCTAATCATAATTGTATATTAAAGACCTACAAGACTGAATCAACTGATATTACTAAAAATATTTTAAGGTCACTGTATGGAAGACAGAAAGATTACTATGAGTAAATGCAATGTATTAAATACTTTAGGGGTTTTGATGAGAAACTGCTTTTCATCTGAATGAAATGCTTCACAGAACAGTTACTCAGTTGAGTTTGCAACTAAATTGGTTGGGAAAGAAAAGACCCAATAACAGCTTTCTCTATAGAAGAGCCTGTGGGGTATTTGAACTTTAGAAAGATTCTCAATGACCATGATGAATTTTTTTTTTTTCTAAATCAAAAAAAAGACTGAAACATATATAGGCTGGGATAATGAAATAGGATTGCAGGAAATAAAAGCTCATGTTCTTTATTATGTGCTCTGAAGATATCTTGGGAATAAAGAGCACTGGGGAAATTTTTGGCGTTCCCCATGATCCTCCCAGTGATTGTCAACTAACACAGAAGAGGTATCTGCTTAAGAGTAGAGTGTAGAAGACTGGACAATGTGGCACAAGAATAGTTTGCAGGATTTAAACTTTTAATACAGGTATGCCATAAGGTATTAGGAAATACCAGGCCTGCTCTATATGTTTCTTACCCATTGAACCTCAAAATTTCTAAGAGTTAGTATTTGTCTATAATTTCTCTTTGGCCCTTAGCTGCTTATGAAATGAGGATAGCAATACTTTCTACATGAGCAAGGGTGTTATGAAAGCAAATTACTGGTGAAACACACCAGTAACACTGTGATGAGTGCCAGCAAAAGAAGTCCACCCAGAGGACAATCACTCTCATTTTACTGAGAGGTTTGGATATAAAGAACAGCTAAGGCAGTTTTGTACCCTTAAAGAACAGGAAGGAAGAGACTGCATCTTAATTCTAGTAGACTTAGGTGTTTGTCGTTTGACTGGAAAAAAAAAAGGTTTAAAAAGAAAATTATGCTATAGCTCCTCTTGCAAGCCTTTTGTCAAGATTACTCAACAGATTTGTTGCATAGCATAAAACAAAAGTTAATGGCAAAATAGCTCCTAACCAAATAGCATGGGTGGAGGCACAAATTGAATCTTCTTGTCAAGATGAGCTCTAGGTCTGATTCTGCTGCATGGATATTATAAGCACAAGCAATGTCAAAATTTCTTTTGCTTTGAGAATATGAACTTTAGGATGTTTTGGCTCAAAGATCTATATATTTTCTATGATTAAACAATTAAAATATGAAACAATTAAAATATAAAATTAATTAAAATTGTTATTTCACTCTTTACCATCAGATCTGTCAGTCAAAGAAATCTGAGCATGATAGCCACCTAATATTTATTGTATTAATATGTTATGTATTTTTGGGGTTGCCTTAATATCCTTGAAATGCTGTCAGTGCATTGGAGTTAACCTGCAGGAATTATTTGTTTGGGTTTTATTTATTTTCTACCATTTCTTCAAAATTATTGGTACTTTCCCTGTAGTGGCACAGACATTATTCTTTCAGTTAAATTTATTACAATTGCTTTTACATGTCACAACTTTGCTTTGAAATGACAGCCATCCAAGTCAAAGTCTTTTCAACTTTAGTGAAAACACTTATAATGAGGCTGACACTTGGCTCATGTGGTATTAATCTGGTCTCTTGGTCATTTCTTCAGTTTCTCCTGCTACAGTCAGCTCTCAAAAAGACATATCTGCAGCTGGGGAGTACATAAGATTAACTTCCGCCTCTCTGTGGTTTCTTGCCTCAGACCACACACCAAATAATTCCTCAAAGCATTATCCAGATTTGCTCTAAATTCACCATGCTTGCTTTATTCCTTTACTTCTGCCACACATGTATTTGTGGACCCTGCTTACAGCTGATTCTGCTTATGAAACAGGAAACATTTTGCAAAGATGAGGATTTAGAGGCAAACACTATTGTAAAACATCTATAATAATTTTTCTGTAGAATTTTTGGGTTTTTCTAGTTTTACTGATTTTAGAAATATACAGAGTAGACCAAAAAGGTTAGCAAGACACAACCCTTTTGTTTCCCACTGTACTTGGGGTGTAGCAAAGACTGATACCTGTTTTAAGTACAGACTGAATTATAGTAACTCTTCTGTCCAAAATTAAATTTTTTTAAAAATACAACCACTGTGATTATATTCAGGACAAACTTTAGTGCAGTCTGAACCGTTAAATTTAATAGTGCTATCATAAAAATAATTCCACTCTGCAAATGGAGGATGTGTTTGTCAGCTTTCCTATCCAGGAACCTCCAAACCTTACAGTTCAAAATTCTTTAAAAGGGAGTCACAGATGTGAGGGGTACATATCTGTGCTCACACACCAGTGCAGATTTAACAAGTATCTAATGATCAGCAGGAAATCCAGTAGATAAAAACATCTAATACTTTCCATTACCTAATGCTTCATGCAAAAAGTTGTAGCTGAGGTTACCCAACACTTCTGATTACATCTGTAATGGAGATGGGAACATAATTTTGGTGTTTGCATGAACTGCAGTCTGGTATTTTCTAGTACTTATATCCTTGATTTTTCTACTAAATATTTTTTCATGGTGGTTTTTGAAATCTTTCTGCTTTTCAAAGAGCCAGCTATAAATATAAACAAACAAACAAATAAATAAATAATATTTTGATTTATAGATATGTTTTGTGTCCCAACCTATAGATGTTCTATGTGCAAAATTCCCTTTACAGATACACTGACAACACAAGAGAAGATTGCCTGGCGAGGCAACTAACATAGCACATAAGATGACACTTCCAAAGAATCTGTGGAGACCCTAAATTAAGAGCACACTTACATTTTGCCCACAGCACAAGAAAGACATTTACCTATTGGAATGAGTCCAGAGGAGAGCTATAAAGTTGACCCCAGGACTGAAACTTCTCTTGAGCATAAGTAGAAATCTGTCATTATTTCAGTAGTTGAACACATTACTGCCTTAAGAATGACCATGCTTTACCTAGCAAAGGATGACAAATGTTAGAGATTTCATTGTCTAATGACAATTTCAGAGCTTAATCAGTTAAAGGACTTATCTGTTCTCTTGTTCCACTGGTAATGAGTCCTAGTCAGCATGACCTTGTAGCAGAATTGTTTGCTGTTGCTTTTTTTTTTTTTTTTTCTTTCCTTATCCAAATGGTTGATTTGTTTTCTGATTTTGAAGGAGAGCTGATACTCACAAGTCATTTGTCACAAGCCACTAAAAGTGTCAAAATCTTACAGCAGGCCCTTGGTGGCTAGTTAATCTCTCCTTTTTTTACCACCCTTCTTTTTTAAAGGAAACAGACTAATTCACTTAAGCATAATGAGAGCCATGTTTGCCATAGGCTGCTTGGTTCTACCAGCCCAAGTAAAATCTGTCTTGTTTCTTCATGTCCTTTTCTTGGCTCTAACAATTAAACACAAAGCTGAAAAGCACAGGCAAATGATAGAGTTGTTTCATATGTCAAGTGAAAAATGGAGGCTGTCGTTTTCATAACAGAAAAAATATACAAGTGTGTCTTTCCTTTGTATCCCCCCCACCTTTCTGAATTATCATCAGCAACATGCAAAAGATAAACCTCTTTGTTAAATAGGGAGACCAGATGTATGTTTAACCTCTCACCCTCATTTTTCTAACTGGCTTCCATTAGGAACAAAAAGTTAATATATTCTAAACAAAAATAACTGATACGGTAAGGTGAACTTTTCAACTGGGCAAGAGTTCTTTAGAAAAAGACAGAATTGCAGAGTCTTATGTTTGGTCAACAGACTGTTTTACTGTAGTGATATTTGGAGCAATAACTGCATGGTTACTTTTGGTAATTAGTGGCTGAAATCTTGTTGAGTTTCAGCAAAAACAAAAGTAACAAGTACTTAAATTCTCATGTGTTACAGAAAACCTAGCAATCTGCTATAGATCTTGGGTTTACGGTTCAGTGCTAGACATTTTCATCTCTACAGACATTCACTAATCAAACTTGAAATATGGCAATGTTATTTTCGTCTTCTTCAGAGACAGGGACTGAGGCAGAGAGTTTAAAGACCAGTATTTTCTCTTATATCTTTACAAAAGCTTATTCCACCATGAATCCCTAGACTGATGATTCTACTCTGTTATTTATTTTGTGTTCCAAATACAAATATTCTTGTTTTTAGTAGAAATGGGAATTGAAAGATAAAAAAATAATACTATTCATTTTGTATAGCAGAGTATGTCTCCAACACAGATGTGCATATATGATAGATTAGGTGACAAATTCAACAAGTAGTTAGAGCTGCAGGAAGTAGAAGAAAAGTCCACTGAAGTGATTGAGTAGAGACAATGGAAAATTCTGACTAAAGGCAGAGATTTTGGAAAGTATTCTCTTTTGGTAAAAACATCCATGCACCTGTCAAATAGAGAAAGTTGTCAATATTTGACAATGAGATGTTCTTCATGAGCAAAATTAGGAGTTGCACGTAACCTGTAAGGCACCCTTTGGAAAAGTTTGGGAACCAAGGGTATTGTATCAGAAAAGATAAATGTGTAAAATGCTATTAATATATTCATTACAGATTCTGTCTGTAGAGAGTATATCCTTTTGAAAGTACATAGCCTGAAAATTAACAGATTTTGCATATGGACTCTAAATTTGTAGTTTTGATTACTTCCTTCTATACTGCTAAGTTTCTAAGGATGAGTTAGTGTTTAAGAGATACTTAATAGAAGAAAAGGTACTCACCCATGAACCAAAGAAAATTGCCTACAGAAAGACAAGGGAAACAGATCTGAAGAGAGACTACTGCAATCAGGGAATCAATACCAGAAGTGAGTAGAGGAAAAGCCTTCAGCAACTTGTACTGAATCCTCATCTGGAGGTTACTAAATCTCACCAGTTCATGGTAGTATTTCAAAACATCCCCCAGGAAAAATCACACAGCTGTATTGGCTGAAATACAAGATTTTGGCCATTCTGGGTGATATTAGCTAAAGCAAGTGTACAATAGAGTGTTTGGAGAGTAGCTAAGCTCCACCTGGGAAAATCACATAAAGAGTGGCTGATACGGATTTTTTTTTTCCTTTGGGCATGATTCATAAAAGGGATGTGGGATGTTTTAGAAGGGAAAAAAAAATAAAAAAAGTGTTAAGATGAGTAACATTTGAAATAAAATTGCCAAAATTATGTAGACTCTGTATAGAGAGGATGGAGTTTTGACCCTGTACAGAATCTCAGGATCTCTCTCACTTATGTGTGTGTATTTCTCAGAAATTCTTAATGCAAAGAAGCTAATTTATTTGCACTGTGTTTCAGTTTCTATCAAGAGTACCGTATAAACATGTAATAAAAGCAATAATACCATCTTAGAACCCAGTCCAGTAGTAAATGCCAGTTGATTTTATGAGTTGTGCCAATCCCAGAAAAATTTGCAAATGTCAGCTTTACAGAGGCTGAAATAGCCAAAGGCTGAAATAGTCAGTTGTGGAATAAAAAGGAAAAGGAAATTAAAAAACAATTATTTGTGCTGCAAGTTGCAGTGGGAAGGCAGGAGCACTGAATTCCCACAATAAGCTCCTCATCTTTTTGTGCCCTCAAACTACTGTAAAAACTCTGTCTTCTCATTATCTGTGTAAATTTCAAAGGCAAAACCATATTGGAATGATTCCTACTGGATACCTTCAGCAGGCAGTTTTTGTGGAACATGCAATCAATGACATTTTTACCTCACTTCCAGATCACATTGTCATAGACAAGATGGATACTCCTAGGTGGCCTCTCCCGCCTACAGACATCTGTCTGTGGCAATTTGGGAGCTGTTGGTAGGTGGGAAGTGGTTTGTGGCTCTTTGCTTAGAACAGAGAAGTCCTGTAATGCCATGTAATAGGTAGCCAGTGAACTTATTGTGTGAAAACAAACAAACAAACAAACAAACAAACAAACAAACAAACAAACAAACAAACAAAAAAAACCAAAAACAAAACAAAACAGTCTTTGTCTATCTTTCCCTCACTACTTCTTGTAATGTCAACTTTTGGTGGATCACTTCAAAGTGGTCAGGCAGGCCTTCTGTCCCAGGATGAGGAAGGAAACAGCATAGCTCTGTGATTTACGATAATAGGGGAGCTCTCTTGCAGGCACAGCCTTACCATAGGCATCTGCTACACTTGGTTGGTGTGTGTCTGTTAGTTAAAAACTAGTCAAATCACAGGAAAGCAGACTGGAAGAAAACTTCCTGGGAACTCTAATAGAGCCTCTGCTACCACTGGTGTTCATTTTATAAATTTGTACAAAGTTTAACAAATTCAGTTAACACCAGATAGGTTTGCTCACCATACTCCTTAGCTACAGGTTGTTCCACAATCTCACTCCTCAAAGGGTTACAAATAATTCTTACTTTCAGTCAAACTACTGTCAACAGGACAGGAGGAAATGGGCTCAAGCTGTGCCAAGGGAGGTTCAGGCTGGGCATCAGGAAGAATTTCTTTACTGAAGTGTTGGTTAAGCATTGCAGTAGGCTTCGCAATGGAGTCTTGGGGTCACCATCCCTGCAAGTGTTCAAGAAACAGCTGGATGTGTCAGTGCCAGGGTTTTGTTGACAAAGTGCTTGGTCAAAGCTTGGACTCAGTTATCTGGTGGTCTTTTCCAACCTTAATGATTCTATGATTTTATGATAGTCAGCAGCATTCTTTCAGGTCTTTAGCCCAAGTAGTGTCTTTAACTGACCCAAAGCTTTTATTCTTTACATTTTATGACTGCAATAAACATATAGGGGGAAGTTGTGTTCTCTCATTTTTTCCTCTGTTAAACTTAATATGCTAAGTTCATTGTTTAACGAAGAACAGTGTGATAAGACACAGAGCAGTATATTTCTGTTGGTTCTGAACATAAGGAAATGTTGCTACATCCACATAAGCTAATAAGCTATGTGTGCTGGAGTATAGAAATTCCTGTGTGGCACCCTGGAAACACAGCAGTCTTGCTTTTCAGAGCCTGGTTTAATATCTTTTATGGGCAGTTTAATTTGAAGCATTTCTTGTTGGTCTTCTGGTTGGATCTGTCTAGACTCTAACTCTCTTGTACAATGATGCTTTCATTCTCCTGTGTTTCAAGAACTGCTTCTAGGTGCCAGGTCTTAAGCTGAAACTGTGCACCATGTCTCAGACCTAAAAGAAGAATACTAAGATTGCCAAAACTAGTAATCCTCCAAAACAGACCTCACTTATGCCACTTGGCATTGTCTGCTTTCTGCCCAACTAGTATAATAAGTATGAATTGTAGAAATTGGCCTGATTTACAGTGTATTTGACAGGGTGAAATGTTGAAAAAGTTGAAGTACTCTGTCAAGAGTGATAGTCCAAATATAGCTGATGTAGACAAAGGTGAATTTAAGACATTTGTCATGTAATGTTTTGCTCTTATTGATTTTCATCTAAAACCTCTTGAAATTTGAAAGGACAAGGTTTGTTTATGGATGTTTTTGGGGAAGACACTTATTTTCCCTACTTTCTTAAATATGTTGAAATGCCAAAGCATTTTACAATTAAAGTGAATATGAACTATTAAGAAAGACTTTATTACAAAATCAAAGTCTAAAACAATGTCAGTCTAGATTAAGCACAATACTTTTTAGAAATGAGTTAGAAATACATTATGAAAACTGTCCAAAATGACTTTTTACTATAATAAGTTTAACAAGATGTTTCTTTGTTTCTTTTAGAAATATAAAAAAATATTTTATTATAATATTTAGAAAATTGAATTTAAAATTAGGTTGAAGCCCATTACTTCTATGGGGAAATGCAATTAATTTAGTGATATTTTCAAATGAAATAATGTTTGGTCACAAAAGTTCCATCTGTAGCTTACTTATTAAAAAAAAAATTAACTAGAGAATGAGCAATAAATCCTCAGAAGATAGTTGTAGTATTCTTTGCCAAAATAATCAAGCTCTTCTCTGACGTGATCCTGATCCTAAAGGCAGAGAATGACTGTGTTGTGTTTTGCACAGGCCTGTGTCCAAGTTCTTGATCCAGGCAAGAAGTTTGACAGTTTATAAAATGTTTGAGTTAGTACTTGAAGCTCAAGGCACTGATGCCTGTACAACTGAACGAATAGTCAGTTCCAGCCAATGCTTAGATAGCTTCTACCCCAAAGAGTTATTGTGAACTAGAAATACTAGAGAATTATAATACTAGAGTATTCCCATACCAATAATGGCATAACACTGTGCACAGAACTGTTGATTTTCTAGCAAAAACCTGCCCATGAGTCATTCGGTGTGGCTGTGGGTTTGCATTTGACATAATAGAGGCCTCTTGCTTCTATGTTGATGAGGGGAGAAAGAATGTGTTGACAATTGTGGATTTCTTCATATTGTGACATATCTTTTTAGTATATTTCCTGAAGCCCTTAGATATAATTTCACCTGTTCCTGTCATTCTAAGACGGATATATCAACCAAAGCTAATCTTGGTCCTCCCCTGATGCATCAAGATGTCATAGAAGAAGCGTGGACTGTCGCAGCTGATATATGGAGATAATGGACACCACATGACTTCTTGACTTCTTTTTTTTCTTTTTTCTTTTTTTTCTTTTTTTTTTTTCTTTTTTTTTTTTTTTTTTTTTTTTTTTTTTTTTTTTTTTTTTTTTTTTTTTTTTTTTTTCTGTTTTCCTTTTCTTTTACTGTCTGTACATCTGGCTTTAATCAGTAACTTCTCTGTGAAATGTTTCAATTGTGCCTGAACAAACTCTTTGCTCTTCTCTGGTATAGACCTGTGGATTATAGGTGAAACTACATTACAAGGCTGCAGAGGTTAATTATGCCTGAAAGTTTCCAGTACTCTCTACATCAGTTGACACTCTCAGCACACTACATAAACAATCTAGGAGAAGCTATCATTAGCAAAGCAAGAGAACTGCACTTGCCCAGCCGCTGCACTTGAATTTCCAAGCCTTCATACATGCTTGTACATTTTGCATGAGTCATTTATGCATTCAAATAAATTTGTAGGTCAGCTGCACAGCCTCTGTATGATATTTCTTTTATTTATATAAGTATAAAGAGTCCTACCTATCCCACAAATATTTTACAACTATTGTACTTTTATTGTACTATTGTTGCTTTCTAAAACCTTTCTTTTTATTATTTAATGTAACTTATCTGTCTTTTTTTATATATAAAAGCTTGAAGTAAATGTAATAGAACACCTGCATATATTGCACTAGTCAAGAACTTTTGAGACTCTGTGAGGATATTTTTCAAGTTTAAGAAATATTTTTTCTCTCTTCTATATTAAGCCAAAGACTTTCATTGGAAAAATAGCAATACTGATTAAACAGAAGTGTTGTCAAGATTACAATATAAACGTGTTGATAAATCATTGCTCTCTTTTTGACAGAATCATGTAGGTGGTAGGTGAAAAACAGAAAGCATAAAGTTTTCAAACAAATGCAGTCCTCAGGACAACCATGTTTCATGTTAAGATTACTTTATTTCAGACTAAACTCCAGTGAAATCAGTTACCTCCTATGCAAAATGAAGAAATTAAAGGGCAAGTAGCTGCTTTCCTTTAACTCTTGTTATAATATTTTCTTACATTCCAACACCATTTACTTTACTCTTTTTGAAGAGAAGAGGCAGCTTTATGCTTTGGAGTGTGCAGGAACAAGTTGAGGAAGGGTTGGAAGGTCAGCCAGTGAGCTCAAAGTGTGGCAATTCACTTCTGTCTCACCTCATTCCTGATTCTTCAGAGCAGCAGCACAATAATCTTTTAAATCTGTTTGATATAGCTCATATGCTTGAAGCAACTTGGACACTGCTTGCAGAGAAGCTGTCTTGAATTTGCCTATATGAGATCACAGGGAAAAAAAAAAAGACATAGGACATTCAATGAATTCTCCAAGTTGCTAGATTTAATTACCAGAATTTCTAAGGAATTATTTTGTGCCAAAAATAATTGGATAATCATTTTTTTAAGTGAATTAGACACAAAAATATAATGTAAAACAGCCATTGCAATGAGATACGATGTGGGACATTTTTAGCAGTCAAAATGTGCTTAGAAATGTATAACAAATGCCAGCATGATACTGTGAATTGTGAAAAGAAAAAGATGTGAGTTCTGCCGTTTGCTGTTGGCAGTAAATATCTGCTCTTTTTTGGCCACTATTACTACAAAAGCCAAGATACGATTGTGATTTGCCAATTGTTGCATTGTGCTGTCCCAACTCTGGTTTTGAATTTAAATACAAAAATATTGTTCTTTGGGAGAGTGGGTGGAAGGGGAATTGAATTCTACTTAGTTGAAACAGACTAAGCTGTTGATATAATAATGCTTGTAAATAGCAATTAACTGCTATGAAATAGTAGTTTTTACAAGGAAAAAACTTGGAAAGAGCTTGCTTTGAAATAGAGTAGTCTACAGTGGAGCTTTTATTCCCTGTAAGAGCCTTTACAGCCAACATCCCTTTTGGACAGATTAGGTGTTGCTGGTCCCAAGGAAACCATGTAGTGGGGAAAAGGTCTTTTAACTCATAGTGCAAGTCAAAAAAGGAGAGTTAGATGTTCAGTTGTAGAAGCTGACCTGTGGAATATCTTCCATCAAATGAGATCTGGGTTTTCAAAATGAGTGCAAACTTTTCAATTTTTTTGAAAAATGGAGTACATGTACAATTTTAGGGATTTCCTTTCTTATATCAAAATTCTACTGTAATCATTTAGATAACTTTCTTGAGTATGAATATCACTTGAATGCAGGATTTTGCAGGATCAGCTTTGGTTTCCTTGTGAGTTGCCCACACACTTCCAGTTGGACAAAATCTGCACACCACAACATTTATGAGTTGTTTGTTGTTTATTCTTCCATTATCAAGATGACCAGTTATATATTTCATAAGTAGGCTTAAGAGTGTGGCAAACAAGCTCCGTTCGTCCCTTGTTTGGTTTGACACCCTTCATGGACACTAACACTTAATTAGTCATTGTCAAATGTGAGGAATTTGAGTAACTTATTGGTTTTGTTTGTTTATTCCATTCCATCAGTAAGTAGAGCAACATAAGACATATCTGGAAACAGAACATGATGCAAAATGTCTGTGTTGAAAATTGCTCATTTTAGGTATCAAAAGTTAAGCAATTGCCCCATTCTTAAATTCATGTTCATTAAGCAAAGAGAGAGAAATTCTTGTGAAAATGCATATCAGAAAGATTGAAATTCTAGCTAGCAACAAAATGAAAGATTGACAGTGAAATTAGACACTTTCTTAGGCAAAAGAAAGTCAGTCAAAATTTGAAATGGCAATGTACCTAAGCCAGATTGAAACAGAGTTGTCTGAAAATCGAGATTGGCACTTGGAAACGGTTTGTGCTGTCAGTCTAGATGTATAAAACTCTTTCCTCTGAACACTTGTTTTCTAGTTTGGGTTTCACTGAATAAAAGTGTTACAGAGATATCCATGCCAACAAAAATACCAATCCCGTTCCTTTGTGAATGAATTGTATAAACGCTTTCAACAATTCAATCCCAGGATGTTCATTAAAGTCAGTGTCTGCTAAGCTTCACAATTTCTGGCTTTACTGTGAATATTTCCAGTTGTTGCAAAGTAGGTAATTAGGAAATTTTTTCTGTTTTATGTAGCATATTTTGCAGTACCAATAAGCAAAGAGGCAGATAAACAAGTTTTAATTTTTTTTTTATTTATCAGTCCAAGACTAACCTTGACAGCTTACATTTGTATGAAATCTTTCCCTTTGCAATTATTTTAAATTAAAATAACTTTAAAATCTTTGAGGCCTTTGGGTATTCACTGATAGCATCGTGTCCAAAGGGGCAAATCTTTTTGCATTTATTCAAGCATTTATCGCTGTCTCCCAGAAAAATATGTCAAATAATTTCACATTAGTCTCGCATACATTGCATCAAAATAATTAGGAGTAGACAGAAAGGACAAGACAAGGCCCAGAATAAAAATTAAAAATAAATAAATAGAGTTCTGTGTTCTTTATTTATAAACAAAAATGTCATCACTGACATAGTGATCATAGGCAGAAATATTTATATAAGGTGACAAGGTCTGACTGTCCATCTATAGGTATCTTGTAGTGTAGAGAATCCGTAAGAATTGAAAAGAATAAGGATGTTTGTAAGGTAATATCTTACCCATCGTACTTCGTTACAAAATAGTTTTTTTGTTTGCCTTTTTTTTTTTTTTTTAGTTGGTTGTGTTTTGATTGTGTTTTGGGGTTTTTCAAAGCAGGGGGTTAGTTTGGTTTGGGAGGTATTTCTGGTGTCATTTTGTTTTTTTCTTGAATTTGTTTTAATTTTTGTTTTGGTTTTGGAGTTTCTTTGTTTGTTTGGGCTTTTTTTTTCCATATCAGTTTGATTTTGATTTAGGGTTTGGTTTTGTTTTGGGTTTTTTTGTTGTTGTTGTTATTGTTGGGGTTTTTTTGATCTTGTTTTTTATTTAAGTAATTTTTATTCTTATCTAGCTGCGTAGCTTTTTTTCCCTGGCTAGAGTTGTTTTGTCTAGATGCACACATGTATGTGCATATATGGCAGGGAATTTGGAGGAAGGAATTACAGTAATTTACAGAAGTTAAGCATATGAAATAAAAGCAAGAGTATTTCTGTTAGAAACCTGTCTGCCACTGTTGAGCCTAATGAACAGCAATGGAGCCTGGTATTAGGAAGTGCAGGGAATCATCAAAGGTAATAAAATTGAGATCAGACCAAAGCAGCATCTGGGAGTGAAGTTTTAAGTAGCAGACAGGAATGTGTACTAATTATTGCATTGTTAATATGTTGCATGTGTTAGTTGAATAGAGATGGTGTGACTAAGGGCAGGCAGTAGCACAGCCAGTAGCCCTGGATTTTATCCATCACAGATTCTGTATTAAATCTCCAGCTGCTTTATAACTTTCTTAATACGACATATTCCCAAGCAAAACCTGTCTGTCCAACTGAGCACACCACTTCTTTCAGATGTCACCAAATTTATGTAGCAGCCTAGGACCATTTGGCTTCCTGCTAAACTGGATTGAAAGCTTAGAAGAGACAGCTGGACAATGTTTCACTGCTACTAAAATATTTGCATTGTATACATCAGACACTCAAGTTCATCAAAGTGCTTTGATGGCTCCTTTCCTATATATACAGGAGGAACATTTAGTTGAGATGATGCTGCAGCACTGGCTTCAAACACAGCATTCCAAAACGTCTTTTATCCTTAGAGAAGACTGTTCTTTCTTTGTATAAATCATGAGGCTGTGGAAAAAGTATTGTTTTGGTCTTGGTACAAGGTGTGCCAAAGAAATACAGAACAGGCACACTTCACCAGTCAAAAAAACCTCTTCATCCTGAATTTAACATGTCTATTATATGAATTACCAAAGCTGTGAAATTAAATTTAATGCTAGTCAACCTGTTGAACAGAGTAATATTCAATATTTGTTTTTCAGATTTTCAAAGTTTTTGCAGCATAGGCTAATTAATATTCTGGAAGCATGGGAAGCAATAAAAATCTTGTAGTGTTTTGAATATGGTGTAGCAGGATAACATAATCAGCGTATGTGTCTGCATGAGAAATAGTGTTGGATATTAGCTGAAGTAATAGTGTGGTAAGTGAAACCATCATTTTTCTCTGTATAGTCTTTCAAATGCCAGGCTTTTGCCATCCTAAACTGTTTGTTTATAATGCAGAAAATTTACCTGTTAGCATCACTGCTGTCAGTATCATCCTCAGTTTATGTCCTGGTCTGCTCCCAGACATCCTTGGGCTATCTGATATCAATGAAAAAATCATATTTGTGACAGATATCTCTCACAGCCAGTAAACTTGTAAAGCTCTTACAAAAATGTCTGTTTCTCATATCTGTCTGAATGTTGTTCTCAGGGAAATATTTTGATTGTCTGTAAGTAATATGAAGTGGAGTTTGTCTATCAAGGGCCTTTGTGAAATGTGGTATTGAATATTTCATTGAGAGCCCACTAATGTAGTTGGCAATCCATGACAAAAGCTTTTGGTTAGAGTTAGTGAAAAGTAGAGAGGCTCTGAAGAACATCACATCACCCTTCCTTTGACCTAAGAATGGAATTACATCTATGATTTGATCAAGAGTATACCTCAGAAGAGTTAGATTTTATTGTGGCTCTTGTCACAGAGCCACCAAGAAAGAAGGCATCAGAGCACAGGACACCAACTTGGATATGGTGTTCTGTATTTGTCCCATGATATTCAGTCTGAAATGATCCAATGACCAGATGCTATCACACTATAGTTTACTTTTGAAAAGAGATAGAGGAAATGTGTTGTAGCTCTTCTGGGATTTGTTCATTCACCCGTATGTTATTTTTGCTAGGCTATCGGGATAGGTGTTTCCTATTCAGATTTTGTTCTCAGACTAATGGTTAGAAAGTCTGATATTTAAGTGTTTGTTTGGTTGGGTTTTTTTCCCAATTCTCAAGATTTTGAAACCTATCTTACCACTAGCTATTTTGGTCTGTAACTTATTTTATGTCAGACACAAATGCTCACCTGTCTGATTTTGGTGGTGGTGGTGGTGGGGGTTTGGTCAACCTCCATGGTGCAGAATAGGAACAGTTTTGAAATCTTGAAATGTTTCCTTGGATAGAGAGATGGTTTCCCACCCAATTCTCACTAACAGTCACATTTTTATCCATATGGCTTTGTGGGTGGTAATGTGTAGAGGGCAGCTTTCCCATCACAGCAGTTTTCCTCAATACAGATTTATTTCTCTTTTACCCTGCAGTTTTCAGTCTTGATCACTGCTAAACTTAGACCTGGTGTTTGTATTAACTGTATGAGGAAATAGCCTATATTGAACCTTACAGTTCTTTGGATACTCATTTGTTACTTTTGTCTTGAAAATTGGATAATTATTTTGAAAAGTTTCCTCATCCTGACCAGAGGCAGAATAAAATGTACAAAATCCTGGCACCAAGGCTTTAATTACAGACTCCAGCCTGGAGGCAAATTGGTGACTCTGAGGGTTGAAAATCTCAGCCATGCAGAGAGCAAAGAACCAACAAACACAGAGTCCTCTGGCTGACTCCTGCAGATGAGAGCACTACAGTGCTCTGTGTACATAGCAGGGGGCAGAGAGCAGTAAGCTTTTGGCATCCTTGTCAGCTCTGAAGTCAGCACTCCTCAGAAATTCATGGCACAGAAGCATGGGAGCAACAGGGTCATCCTGAAATTGATAAATATCAGTTTGAAAATGTCAGACATTGTAGAAAGATTGGCCAGAACCAGACTGAGTGTCACATATCTTGCTGTTAATTTGTGAGCTAAACGCAGGAATTTGAGATGTGTACCTGTCTTTTTCTATTATGCTTCAAGGATCTGAGAAATCTTTTGCTTTCAGTCCAATACAGGCAGATCTTAGCTCAGTTAGGAGATGCTTTCTGGCAAATATCACTTACTGTCTTATTTTGAGGATATATTATTATTATATCCTGTTGAAAAAGCAAAATAAGGAAGGCATGGTTCATGTCTTCCCTTGAGACCTAGGATGCAAGAGGCATTTAATGCACACTGTGACCTTCTATTAAAGCCTGTTTCAAAGGCAGATGTTGTGGCTGGAGATAGCAGGTGATTACCTCTGCTTCTCTTGTGGAGGTGGATTGGAATACCCTTATCCCACTCCTGTCACAGTCATGGGGTCTAAGTAAATTGTAGGCATTGCTGTGCTGAGTTTTTCTTAATTTCATGGAGCTCACTAGGTGCTTCATACCTGCAGGCCAAAATCCTTTTTAACTAATAGTTTTTAACAGTATTGTATGATGATGTTGTATAAAATGTAGATGTTAGAAGTATTGATGTCCATGCAGAAACCTCACAATGGGAAGCCAATGGGCATCATCTGTCTCAAGTCTGAATTTTTGTTTTCAATTTTAAGAGTGCTTTCAAAGTATTCTTCGCCTCTAAGTGCTTAAATTACATGATCATTATCATCTCACTGTGTTTTATTATTTCACAAGTACTACTGCCTATAATGATAAAATTACCAACAAAATAGGGGAAGAGATTGGTTGAGTCTAAACTCTGGATGAAAATGCTAAGCACTGTCATCAGATATTGCCTTTCTGCTCCCATAATGGATACTGTTTCAGATTAAAATAAAATAAAAAATAAATTAATTTTAAAAAAAAGGTAGATAGTACCAGTTCATAAAGTATATTCTAGCAAATCAGTCAGTTGCAATTAATGATTCATTTAATCTTTATTCACATCAGTAAGTTATCCCTGTGTTTCTAACCTTTAGTAAAACAAAGTTGTAAATTCAAATTAACTGGATATGTATATCATGGAATTATAAAAGTTGGAAGAGGCCTTCAAGATCATCGAGTCCAACTGTCACCTCAGCACTGCCATAATCATCTCTAAGCCATATCCCTGAGTGTCACACCCAGATGCCTCTTGTGCACTTTCAAAGATTCCATCACCTCCCTAGGCAACTTAGTCCAATGCGTGATCACTCAGTGAAAAAAAAAAAAAAAGGTCTAATCTGAACGTCCCCTGTTGCAACTAAACGCTATTTCCTCTTGTCATTGAATCACAGATTGGTTTGGATTGGGAGTGACCTTACCCATGTTTTAGTTTCAACCTCCTTGCCAGGGGCAGGGACACCTTTGACTACACCAGGTTGCTCAGAGCTCCATCCAGCCTGATCTTGAACATTTCCAGGGATGGGACATCCACAGCTTCTCAGGGAAACCTGTGCCAATGCCTCACCACCCTTGCTGCTTGTCACTGATGTTACCACTTGTCACTGATGCCCACTGGCCACTACCCTCTGAATGTTACTGTCCAACTACTTTCCTATTCCGTCCACTCATCAAATCCATTTTTCTCCAGTTTAGACAGAATTGAATGCTGTGGGGAACTGTGTCAAAGGCCTTAGAGAAGTCCATATATGTGGCATTTGTTGCTCTTCCCTTGACCACTGATGTGTTTGCCCCATCACAGGAGGCCATTAGGTTTGTCAGGCAGGACTCTCCCCTGGTAAAGCCACACTGACTGTCTTGAATTCCTTCCCTGTTCTAAATATGTCTTACTGCAGTTTCTAAGAGGATCTGCTTCATAATCTTCCCATGTACAGAGGAGAGGTTGTCAGTTTGGTAATTCCCATATCCTTATTTCTACCCTTTTTAAAGTTGGGTACAGTGTTTCCTCTTTTAACTCTCCTATGTTTTCCCCTGACCGTCATGACTTTCACATATGGAGAGTGGCCTGATAACTACATCAGTCAATTCCGTCAGGAGTCTGAGATGAATCTTACAGAGTCCCACAGACTTATGCACATTCATAGTCCGCAGGTGGTTATGAGCCTGTTCTTCTCTTACAGTGAAAGGGACTTTGCTGCTCCAGTCCCTATCCTGCTGTCCATCCACTCAAGAGATGTAAGAGAAGAGGTTACCAGTGAACACTGAGGCAAAAAAGTTGTTGAGTACTTCAGCCTTCTCTTCATCTGTTGTTATCGACTTTCCAGCATTGGTTATAGTATTGGGGGACCTACACCTTCTTTGTCCTTCCTTTGCTGGTCAACATGACTGTAAAAACCCGTCCTGTTATTCTTTATGTTCCTTGCCAGGTTTAGTCACTGTCTGACCTTGACCTTTCTCACTCAATACCTACACAAGTGTACTTCATCTCTGTACTCTCGCTGGGTAACCTGTCTTACCTTCCACTGTCTGTGCATTTGCTTCTTTAGCTGGTTTGACCAGCCGGTCCTGACTCAGCCTCATTGGTCTCCTGCCTTCCTTGGCCAATTTCTTGCTCCTGGGGATTTCTATCTCCTGTGCTCTAGGGAAAGCTTTTTCACTTGAGACACAGCAGGAGAGACCAACCCCCACCTGGTGATAGCATCCTTTCAGGCAGTTGTAGAGATCAATGAGGTCTTCTCTGAGCTTTCTTTTGCCTGGACTAAATTATCCCAGTTCCCCTCAGCTGCTACTCATAGAACATGTTTTCCAGACTCTTCACCAGCTTCTTTTCTGCATGTGCTGCAGCACTGCAGTGTCTTCATTGGAGTGAAGGGGCCCAAACTTCACACAGGATTCAAGATGAGGCCTCAACAGTGCCCAGTATAGGGGAACAGTCACTGCCGTGGTCCTGATGGCCACACTATTCTTGATACAGGCCAGGATGCCATTGGCGTTCTTGGCCACCTGGGCACACTGCTGGCTTATGTTCAGACACTCTTGGCCAGCACCCCTAGGCCCTTTTCCACTGGGCAGTTTTCTAGCACTCTTCCCAACCTGTAACACTGTATGGGATTGTTGTGAACCAACACAGGACTCAGCAGTTTACCCTTCTGAACTTCTTGTAGTTTTCCTCAACCCATCAATCCAGCCTGTCTGGATCCCACTGTGGAGCCTACCTACCCTCCACCAGCTCAACATTCCTGCCTAGAACACATATTAAAGCACGTACTACATGCAACTTTCTTCCTAAGTAAACAACCAGCAAAAGAATTTGATTTTCTATTGTTGGAGATGAAAGAAAGATTGCCTGAAATTATGTATGTTTTGCAAGCTAAAAACATGAGATAGGTTCTCTTCTATAGTACTCTTTCCTGGTTCAGTCTTCTCATTAAAAGAAGTACTGAACATTTTTGAAAGTATACTTTAAAGATGCCAGGCTGTTCTTTCATGGTTTCCAATTGCTTAGTGGTTTGGGGCAATTTTCTAAATACAAATAATTTGGGTTCTAGGATCACAGGGGTTGGTTTTGAGGTGCTGAACAAGCACCAAAAAAAAACATTTTCATTACAAGTGAAGCCTTTCACCTGTGTCTTTAGAAACAACAAGGGTGACAGGAAGAGTAAAAGGATGTGTCATGAACTATCATCAGACTGGGGATTTTAGAATTTGTTATAATAATTGTAGGACCTAAACCTTATAAAATGAGGCATTTGTTCCTGCTTTATGAACAAATGTTTTGCTTCTCTAGTTGTATCTTTCATGGAAGTGAAGATTGAGTAGAACAACAACAACATGTTCTGAAGAAAGCTGAGACCCAGTCACATTTGCTGAGTTTGTTAAAAGGCATAAGAGGAGGCTGGTTTTTGGTAAAAATTGTGAGAGTTAGAATGAACAAAGGGAAATGAGAACTGAAATGCAATAGAAAGAGCCCTTGACCCTCTGTTTGCTTGAGTAACTTAGTAGCAGTATTTTAAATATTACAATTAGCTGAAAGAGAAGCAGAAAGTTCAGCAGTTCATACATGTTAGTGCCTTTCATTTAGAAGGAAAATTTTCAGGATAAACCTTAAAAGAGAAAGCATAAGTGCAGTTATGATGGTTTCTTTGGTGGGAAGTACTAGAGAACTCTTTCTTAAATTCAAGGCAAACAAATTCTTTATAATGTAAATCAAAGTTATCTTTCTATGACAATGTCTTTTCAGTGATAAAATAACCAAATCTGCTTGTTTCATTTTCTTTCCTAAATTGACAAAAGTTAGTTTTCTGACAGAGACACTGTCAATATCATGTCTTCAGCAAATTTTATATTTTTTTTTATATGTAATATGTTTGTCATATTACACCACAGTAAGAAGTAGCAGCTGGAATTGCAGGACCTGATGTTGTCCTTCAATGAGCTACAGTTTTACCATTGACTTTAGTGGGATTAAGGCCAGTTTACATCTCACTAAAGTGAAAACCACAGAGTCCTGAAGAATGGGGCTTCTAAAACAACACTTGAACTACCTTTCACAATCTTCAAGTGTGAAAAGTGTCATGCAGATTTTATCTCATACGAAATAATCCTCTGAAAAAGTGCTTGAGGAAAGGAGAGGCTTGCAGAGGAGAGGCATCCCAAGGGGGGTCTCTGTGTGTATCAAATCTTAGTAGAGATTACTTCATTAGCAGCAAGGAAAACCTTAACTTTTTTTCTTCCAGTGGTATTTGATTTTAAACAGTTACTACAATAGCCTAGCAGTGTGCAGATTGACGAATCTGAGACTGATTCTTGCATGCCTTGGCTTCAAGCTTATTTATTTCTGTTGAAATTGCTGAGGTCTTTTTGTGTGTGTATGTTTATTTTTAAGCAGCCTCTTAATCTAGTGCCACAGAAATAAAGAAGAAAAACATTTTCTAGGCATTAGTTCTTTGTGCACTACTAACGATGTTCAACAAATTACAGAAGCTCTGAAAATCCCCATTTCAGTCACTAAATCACTGAAATTCCACAAGTCAAATACTTAATTACGTTGTTATGTACCATCAATGCCTTTGCATATCATTCCTCTCATAAATTCCAAACAATCTCATAACGAAAAAACTTTTTGAACTCCACAAAATAATATTAATAAACAGAATAAGACCTCATAGTGGTATAAAAGAGGATCCTCTACTGCTTCCAGGAGGGCAGCTTTGGTATAAAGTACATGAGGGTTTGATCTCTTTAATTTACTGAGTTACACAAGCTTTTGCTTGTCTTTGGAAGTGGGAAGTACTTTGCTATTCTGTTTTTGATATTCAAATATTTCCCTTTTCGGGGTCAAATAGGAAATACCTCCTTGTATGTGTTTGTTGAGAGTTGTTGATAGAGTGATTATAATTTTTTTTCTTTGAAGAAAAATATGTCCTTCATCGTAGATTGATAAAAAACAACTGTTGACTGTATCTGGCACAGGCATAGTTGATCATCAGCATACATTAATACATAATTTTGCTATGCTTTATCTTACAGACATTTTCTGTGTTGTGTGTGTATTTTCAGATTACGATAAAGTATTATATATATAATTGAGAGTTGAATTTGAGTTGTGAGGAAATGGGCTTCACTGAGATATGTGCCATTAAAGGATCCAGACTGAAGTTCATGGAAATGTTTCCACTGACTCCAATGAACTTTAAATCTGGTCCCTAATGAATGTCAAATTGAAGATGCTTTATTTTCTTAGATTACTCAAAAATACTGCCCTGCACTTTTGGTTCATAACTGGAGGATAACAACCATTAGTTTCAACACTAAAATTTCTGTTCTCCTATGTAAATCATTATTTTTGATGAGCGAGATTTTTTTCTTGCATTGATAATGTGGTATTAAAAACAGTTTTGTGAGGTGAGGAGAAGGAAAATATTTCACAGAGCTTACTTTTTTTTTTCAGTTTTATTTTTGAGATACTTTTTACCTTTACATTTAAATGGGATTTTAAATATAATTTTAAAATGTCGTTTCAGATAAATCAACTTTTAATGTGGCTGTCTTGGAAGAATACTTGTTTTAAGTACAGTTTCTTAGAGTACCCCAGATGTGCAAATGTGTATCCTCTTTAAATGATCAAAATACCTCCCACATCTCCATTCACCAGTCTCATAAAATGCTTCCTAAATAGTATTACTGCTTTATATGCCTGAGATTTCTCAATGCCTCACGATCAAAGTTAATTTACTTTGTTGTCCAAGTTACTATTGAAAACAATGAAAATGTATCAACTATCTTGAAGTCTAGGCACATAGATGAGGTCCCATTTATATTCCACTTCCAAATAAACCCCAAGCAGTCATCAAAGAAAATTATCAGATTTCTCTTTTGCAAAATCCGTGTTAAATTTTATGTAATTTTCTATTTATTTCCATGCACTTTAAGTAAATGTTGAAGAGAATAATTTTATAGTATGATTTTTAGTTTATGACAGAATTACTAAGAGTAGTCTTCCTTTCCTGAATCAGAAGTAAATTGCAACACTGCTCGTTTTAGAATTTATACTCTTTTGTTTACCCCTGATAATAGCCACTGGTAAAGCATCCCATTTCTTGTTTTGATTCCACTCAGTAAAGAATATGTAATGGACAGATGTGGCCAGCTACTGCAGGACAGAAGTCACACAATACCACTTTTTTACTAAAATCTGCCTTTAAGGCCTTACATCCTTTGAACAGCTCACCAAGTGGTGCTTTTCTGAGAAAAAATGCTCAAATTCATCTTGCAAGGAAAAAAAATGTCCTATGCAAGCAAGCGGACGCTGTAAAGAATCACAGTCTGTCTTTGTTTATCAGCAGATGGAAGTAAAATTACAGCCTTGCTGTCTTCATGCCATTTAAAGGGTGAATGCACATGCAAGTAGGGGATGATACAGACAGAAAAAGAAAGAGACAAAATGATTCCCCTTATCTTGTAATTATGCTTCATCTGAACTTAATATATACAAGGCTTTCTGCAATTCCTCCAGATGTCGAAGACCAAAATCTTTGAGGACAGCCATTTGTCCAGTATGGCCCTTTGAGATAAAACTGTGTTCAGATTAAAATGCTGGCAAGGATGAGTTCAAAGTCATGTTGAAACTGCTATGCAGGATCATTTTTCATGGAGATGCATGCTTGTCTCTAAGGCAGAGCAAGAAATTTGATGCTTTGTCATCCATCTCAAGCATACAATAATTTTTATGGTTCATTAAAACTTAGGAACATAGAATGGGAATCCTAGGGGATATCTGAGAAACAAGGATGTAACAGTCTCCAGTCTTTTCAAGCTTCTTATGTATGCTAAACCACACTGTAATTCTTAGCTGTACTTTACATTTCCTCCACATACTATTATGGACTAGCAACATATTCATTACAGACAACTATTAATTAGTCTGTAAACTGGATTTCAACATACTGCTTCATCAGAGCATTAATAAGAATTCCTAATGCCATGCATCCATGAAAAAATATAAACACAAACCCATAGTGTTCTGTATTAGAGGGTTCCTGTCGAGGTGGAGCAATTGCCATTCCATTCTGGTACTGTTAAGAGCTCATCAGAAATAAAATGCATTATTCTAGTCAAGAAAAAGATAGAAACAGGAACTGAAACAGACATGAAGCTGTGGATCACTCTGCAGTGGAGAAAGACAGTTTTACTTGGGAATCTGAAAAAAATTTGCTTGTTTAACCAAGTGAAAGAAAGGCTGAAAGAGGATTTAAGACCTCTCTGTTAATATATCTAAGCAGGAAGATAAAAAGTACTAACCCTACAGATACAGAGACAAGATGAATGTTTACACTAAGAGACTAATGATACAGAAGAAAATAGGTAAAAAACATGACTCTTTAAAAGTTTTACTGGAATTTATTTTTTTTTAATGTACTATACAGGAGGTTGAAATGCACTTTCAACAAAAGCTAGGCAGGAATTAAGGATTATCTATTTATGAAATAAATATACGATACAGTTGCTTCACACAACAAGTAACTTAGCTCAGCTTTACTGTCACTGCTACTTTATACTACCACAATTTAAAGAATATAACAGGAATGCTTAATTTAAAAATAATCATTTTGTGTTTGTTGTTTCAGTAACTTTGCTGATTCTCACATGCCATTCAACGCTCCTTTTGCTAACCACAAAGTATCTGCAGATTTGTATATGAATAGTTATATGACTTCATGAACAGTTACTTAAATTCATCATTTTTCATTTTGGTTTTGCTAGAAAATGGTGGATGATAAGTTAGTTATTTGCAAGATATTAATTTACATATGGTTTTTGTCATGTCACATTTGGAACGAGATCAGTATGTAACTGAAAAATTAAAACCCAACAACTTAACAATGTTTTGTTAGTTAAATAATATTGAATGACTTTATGTTGGAAGCATAAAAAGCACATTATGCTGAAAGCATAAAAATTTGTCAAAACATGTTTTGCATTTAGTTTTGATTTATTATGCAAAAGAAGAGTATGCAGTCAATGTACTAAATTGGCTGATTCTGATTATTGCCTTTTTTTAAAAAAGTAGCAGAGCTCATCTTCTGACACCTTATTTTTAATCATTAATTGGTATCATGTTACCAATTCCACTGCCTTTCAAAATCCAAATCTCTTCTTAACTTTGAATGGATAACTTACTGACATGAATAAGTTGAATAAATTATAATGAATTTATTTTCTCTGCTGAAACTCTTATGCAAGGTGTTTAATCCATGCGCTTTGCCACTCAAGTCTTTGACACCTAAGATCTTTAGCAAGTGCACTATTTCATTTAATACTGTGATTTTGGTTTCTGCAGTGCATTTAGACTTGTACATCCCACCACAATCAAAGTAATATCTCTTAATGTACCTAACAACCAAATGCTCAATTAGTAGATACCAAGAAGGCATAATATCCTAAAGGGACAGAGGGATGCAGTATTGAAAGAAA
>VXAU01004792.1:0-37282 GCA_013399695.1 Formicarius rufipectus | reverse complement strand
CTATGGTATTACAGATCTTTAGTTTTAAACCTTGTAGCTTGAGGGTTAACAGCAATCAAGTCACTGGGCTGAATCATTCTGTAGAGCTAACACATTGGCATGATGACGAACACCTATGTGGGGTATGAGCCTGCACTGCTTTATTTATATTGCTCAATTTGAATGTAATACCTTTAGAGGCATTACAGTGTATAGAAATCCTAATACAAATAACTAATATTTGATTTTATATATTTTATAAATATATACATACTTTTTTGCATACTTGTAAATGTGTATATTATACAATTTTTCCTATGTATATATGTAGCAATTTTTTTTCCAAAGGAATTTTCTCCTATTTTGTACTTTTACTGTGCTTAGCATAAAGGGATTAGCACCATGGGGGATTGGAACTAGATAATCTTTAAAGTCCCTTCCAACCCTGACTATTCTATGGTTTCTTGGTGCTCTCAGAGTTAGGTTTGCGTTCTCAAACACGGAGATATATTTGTAGTTCTGTTTTGTTTGTTCTGCTAAGTGATGTTAACCAAATTTCTCTAGTCACAGATACTAATGAATTCCAGGGATTTCAGAAGATCTGTATTTAGTTTATACTGTGGTATTTTAATTTCTACCTAGCAGGCAAACCTCTGCCTCAAATTTTTGCATCTATTTCTATGCTTTCTAGAGTGTTGCCTGTATTTAGGAGTTCCCTCATACATGTGCTATGTGTATCACTTTCATGAGAAACAATGATGCTCAAATTTGGTTGTATATATCTGGAAAAAATTTTTTGCCAGGTTATGGTTTTCTGCTTTTCTCTGCCTAAACTTGTGTGTTTTACATTTGATTTATGAAAATTATTTTTTCACAGAAAATTCTATATTCAGTGTGCAACCTGTGTATTCCTGATGTCCCCAAGTATCCGTAGTTTTTTTCCTCCACTGTGTGGAAGATAAAATGACACAACTAACAAAAAAATACTTAATAAACTTAACTCAGATATTATATAATTTCTTATAATTGTTAAACTGTATGTGGCAGTTCAAAGTTGCTAGAAAGCTTTTGTTGCATTTCAGCTATTTTATTATATGTTTTATTTTAACGTGCAATGGTGAAAAGGAGGAAAAACCTCTACTGATATTTGAAACACATCAAAGGCTTAGGAAACTAAGCATGTAAGACAGATGCTTTTGTTAATGTCTCCTGTATCTCATTTCACAATCTTCAGCAGCATATACAGCTTCATGATTTCACAGAATTACAATGTGAAAATTTGATACAGTAAGAAACACTTGTTTTGGGAAGGAAATATAATTTTTATCAAGAATTGTATCTTAAAAATACAACTTTGGAGGAAAAAAGGCAACAAATAGATAATAAATTGCTATTATACAGCAGTTCTTAAAGTTCTTAGTTGTATGGAAAGATCAATAGCATCTAGTCTGACAGTTTATATATTACAGCCTATTCATTTCCTACAGTTAACACTGTAAAGAGAATAGTAACTTCCACTTCCAGTATATGTCAAATTTGGCTACTCATATACCCAGATAAGCCTTAATCTTGGATCTTGGGTTAGATATTGATATTTAGAGAAACTTCTTTGTGTTTTTGTTGTTGTTGTTGTTTGGTGGGGTTTTTTGTTGGTGGGTTTTTGTTTTGGGTTTTTTTTTTGGTTAGGGGGTACTGAGTCCCAAATCAATGTTTTCCCTAAAGTGCTTTCATTCTTAATGAGATTTCCTGACTTCAGTCTCTATAGTTTGATCTCTGCTGAGTCTCTGAGTATTTAACATTAGGAAGAAATATTTTGGGTTTGGGGTTCTTTTTTGTTTGGGTGGTTTGTTGTTTTGTTTTTTTTTTTCAATTAACAGGAACCTCAACACATGAGCAAGGTTTGCCAGTAAGATTGTAAGAGCAAGTTCTGCCTAATAGAGGCCCAACTCAGACTTCAGTTCTGCAGTTTGAGTTGGAAACAGTAGAGGAAAGAGAGTTTGAGTGTCCCCATTCCTGCGTGTGGACAGCCTCAGATATTCTTCCCCTTGAATTCCTCTACAATCAGCTTCTGATTTCTAATATGTTTTCTTTAAATAAAGTGATAATTATGGTCATGATAGTCTAATAAATTGACTAATGAATGTTGCCTCTTCTGCAACAACTGTAAGGATGTGCGTAGGTCTAGACTGTTTACAATTTTAAGTTCAAGAGGTAGAGAGGCCTCTTACAGCAGAACTGGGTACTATCCTCCCTTCTGCTTTATAACCACAAATTTGTTACAGTACTTCACACATACTGCTTTCCATTTGTAGACCTCATTGAAAATACTCATCTCTAAATATTCCCATCTTTCCTCCTCGTTCAGAATGTAATATGCCACTGGGATTTCCTTATCTTGTTTAAACTGAAAATAGGTATAGACTAAGACTGTCAGTTTTGGTTTATTCCATTATAGTTAAAGTAGCAGCCTTTAATCATTACCAGCAGTATTAGTGCCACACGGTGTTTACATCTCAAATATGCTTCTAATTTTCCCAGTCAAAGGCAAATTGTTGGTGATATCTTAATGTTTTTTTAGGTAGCTAATGCCAAAATGCAAGGCTATGATCTTGATCTGAATATTTCCCAGATGTGTGGTAAGGTGAAAGGTGGAACAGCTAACAGAACTTGACTTCCTATCTGTGTTAGTCTAAGTTAAGTGAATTCTAAGTCAGGCATAATTAGAGACTGAGTCCCCCAGAAGCCTTCACCTTCACAACTGTTTGAGATGAAAGTTTAGTGCCTGGGTGAGTGTAACATAATCCACATGTTGGAAGAGAAATCAGAATCAGCTGTCACTGTCTCCTGTATATGTTTTACAGTGCCCCATTAGCCACCTTCTTGTCAAAAGTCAGCGGTCTTCTCTGAGCTAATGCTTCTAATTCATTTACAGTGGAATCAGGATCAGATTCTAAATCTGATGCCAGTTTCACCACAGTGCCTTCCACTGAGGTTTCAGCTTGCATATGACAGATCCAGTTTGGAAAGATATAGTTGATAGAGATGGATTCTGATGATCATCAGTCATAGGAGTTCCAAGACAGCTATGTAAGAGATAATGTAGATAACAAAAAGAAAGAGGTAGAACAACATAACGACATTTTAATTTGGCCCCTGGAGTATTGACTAGATGACCTCCAGAGCCTTATCCAACCTAAATTACTGTCTGAATTGAAAATGCATCTAGGAATCTCTGTTTTGTCCCACAGCACTGGAATGATTAAGCTGAGAATCAGAGATTGATAATCAAATGATTTAAGACAATTAGGAAAGTTTGTTTTTATTAGTTATTGTGATGTCACCAGGTAAAACATTGACATAGAACTCGGATAGCAGAGTCCTATTTCAAGCTTTTTACTGTGCTGCAAAGCAATCAGTCCTCTGAACCAACTCTTTATTGGCTTCTCAAACTGATCTTCCTGGCTCTGATAGCTAAAGGTCCTGGAATGAGGGTCACACTCCATCCAGGTGTTGCCATATATATACTAGTATGCAAAAAATAAGGGAAAATATCATTCAGGGGTGTCTTTTAACATATAAGCAGGTAATAGCCTGGTTTTAATGTACATGATAAAAATCTTTTATAAGGGCAGAGTGGGAAGACATTATAGAGTGGTCCTATAACAAATCCATCACTGATTTGCCTGAGCCACTTGTTACTAAAAGATAAGCCAAGTTTCCTGAATAAGTGAAGTTTTAGTTGCCTTCTCCTTTTGCATTTGCTGAAAATTTTCATCCAGATTTGTTAATGTATAGTTCAGAGTTTTCATGTAAACAAAGACGTAGTTCCTATGACATAGTAGACAAGTAGAGAAGTGAGAAATTGTTTGTTCTGTGCTAAGAAAAAATGGTAGATTTAATCCACCATGGGCTACAATGTGCAGAAAGGAATTTTGTGCAGTTTTCAGAGTTATGTGTATTTTGTTAGAAGTAGCACAGAAATAAGAAATTTCTGAGACATCTGCTGATGATTACGGGGTATTTTGTGGTAGTACTGATCACTCTACCTGTTCTACATGTTATACATGGAAGAAGAGATAAGGCTTCATGAATTAGACCAATACTGCCCATTAAAATCTTTCTATTTTGGAGCATTGAACTTAAGATGTTTTTCCAAAATAATGGGAAAACGGCTTCAAATCTGACAGACTGGTGTGACAGACCAGTGACAGACACTACTTAATTTCTCTGACATATTCTGTTGAAATGGGATTTAAGTAGGAAGGGTAGATCTGGCACAAACTTAAATTACGCTATGGAAACTTACTATCTTCTTCGCTGTGGGTACTCTACCTCTCCTTGGAAATGTGGCCACATCTCCTTTTATGTGCCACATAGCACTGCAATTATTGCATTGGACATCGTAGATTGATATTTAAAGACTTAAAATCAATTAGAAGGGATTTCTAAGGTCACTGGGTCTTGTCAGCTGACATTTTTAGCACTGCCACTGAAAGCTTTGAGATACTTGAAGCACCATGCCAGATTCCCACATTGTACCAGAGAAGTTCCACTTTGATACTAGACAACAGAGAAAGTAGTTTGCCAACTGGAATTTCATAATCTCTGTCTTATTAAAGATTTTACAGATTACTATGGGCATGAAATATGTCATGTCTGGCAATTCAAAATCACCACAAATAATGTCAAGTGATGATACTCTATTTTTATAATAAAGAAAATATTTGCCATTTAATTTCTATCTTGATGCAAAAATTTCTTCCATCTTCCCTACCAGAACCTGAATTTTTATCTTCTGCTTTCTCTGAAGGCTTTTGTTTTTTTGTAGACAGCTGACAGTGTAACTGGTGAGACTGAGTGGGGTCAGGCAGTTCAATTGCTCTGTAGTTGCATGGAAGTGAATTATAATTGAGCACATGCATAACAATAGATGCAGCAGCATTGTAACTGTTGTTTATTGTGTTAGTTTAAAAACAGCAAGGAGCTCCCAAAGCATGGTCTTGGCACACAGAGACTTCAAAACAGCAAAGTACATATAATAAATAAATAGACTAAAAGATTAAAGGAAGTGATTCTCCGTCATGTGTTTCAGCCTACTCATTTTCTATCAAGTTCTTGTGTTAATGTCTTCAAGGAGATAGGAGGAGACTACATTGTGGGCTTGAGAGGGAAAAAAAAAAAAGGTACCAGAGAGTAAATAATAGAAAGAAAATAATTCAGGAGATGTGGGCAGAGGAACAAGGACATTAAGAATGAAATATTCATATGTGGTATCTCCATGCTTTCTAGACTACTCACTGTCTGTGAGCCTGACTGGAGTCTTTTAGAAGCCTTTTGTAAGTCTTTTAGGTACTACAATTGGTTTCTAATAAAACAAAAAGAGAATATGATTAGTGATCAGGTCAGTTAGGATCAATAAGCAAATGAAGAACATGATGAGAGGTATAAAATACCCATTTAAAGACAAAATGTTCAGAGTATAAATAATCTGTAAAGACAAAGCACTTTGAAATAATTATGGTCTTGAATTTTTTGTGAGCAAAGTCTAGATGATTGCACTCCTACTATTTCCTAGGGCTGCCACATATCTGAACTGCCACCTGGACCTTTTACTGGTTCTTTGCATTTCTCCTGGAATGCCAGTGCATTGGTAAAAAATACCATACAGTAGTTCTGATTGGTTTCTGTGTAGCCAAAATTCAACTGTACACAATGCATGTTGTAAATACATTTCCTGAAGTACAAGTACTGTATAGAATACCATTCTATAGTGTACTAAGTCCAACATTTTCAAATACAATTAATTGACTTCCTGTGTGTGGTAACACAGTTTTATAGGGTTGGAAGAAGATCATGGGTGCATCCCCTTGTCCCACAACATATCTACCATCAGCTCAGCTAAACACTTTTATCCCCTGCTCTTAATGACTGCACACACTCCAAAGCATCTTTAATGAATAAAGAGAGTTTTTACCACCCTTATTAAAATCTCATTATTCTTAACATCCTCTCTTACTGTGTTATTATTTCCATTGCGTCTTGCATGGAATATTCTCATTCAAATTTCTAAGTATTTCAAAATTACTGTTGCACCTTTTTTCCCCAAATCTTCTTAAGATAAACAGTATTACTTTCTTTATCTTTTAATTACAAATTGTATTTTTTATGCCTGTCACTATGCTGGTTGCCCTTCATAGACATACCTTGAAATGAATATAGAGCTCAGGTGAATTCTACCAAATGCTGAATTATATGGAAATATTTTCTTTTGCATTTCCAACATATTTAAATATGTTAGGAAACTGTTCACTTTTCATGTTGTTCCCTCAAGCTCACATGGTACATTACTAGCCACCCAGACATTTTTCTGCAGAAGGGTTATCTCATTCTTCTTCATCCTGTATTTGCATTTACTCAATATTTTGTTCCACTTTTGCAGTGAATTGTTGAGAACTATTCTTCAAGTAATTTTCTTGACTGTTTTCATCCTACTTAAAATATATTTATATGAAACTAGTGTATTTATGATAATGTGAAGTGATTGTTCTTTCCAAAAGAACTACATAGTTCTTTTCATGATATGACCTGATATGCTGTTATAAAATGAAATTTGATTTAGTTATATTTGCTCCTGACAAGTCATTGCCATTGTTTCTCTCCTTTCTTTCATTTCTCTGTATGGAGGTATGTATATGTAAGAATTAAAGGGCAACATCACTGCTTCAGATTAAAGGTCAGTCTGGTTTCCTCTCTCTGACAGCAACAGTAGCAGAAGCCTGAAGAGGAGAACAAGCATACTGCGGTAAATACCTACTCTGCTTCCCCAGTGTGCATCAGTAGGCAATTCAGAGACTAATGATGGTATGGATTTACTTGTCCTAGGAACACAGTTTTCAAATTAATTGTTCTGATTGCTTTTCAGCTCAACTGACATCCTACAATCCCTGCAGTAATCTAATAAGAGAAGAAAAAAAAATCATTTCTTTTGTTTCAAATATTAAATTATTGTTTTCTGGGCAATAGTTTCACTGAAGATTCAGTGCATAGGTGCTTCTTTTTAATTTTCTCAAGATCCTTTGTTTTCTAAATTCCCCCTACTGAAACCTTATCTGCTCAGTGCAGAGAAGCTTTAGTTATTCCTCAAACAATAGTTAATCCTTATTTCTGATCATGTGTGTTGCCCTTTCCTGTAGCTTTTCCAGTTCTGTTCCATCTTTTATAATATTAGAAACTAGGATAGTATTTGTGTTCAGAATGCAAGTGCAGATACATTTAAAATTAGTTTCTATATTTTTCATGTCCTAAACATTCCCTGCTCCTCTCCTATACATTTCTTAATTATTTTTTAATGTATGTTATAAGACCAAGACATCTGTTATAAGAGAGGTGGGCCACAGGCCATTTTGTAGCACATTCTGTGTTCATAAACCTAACATTGTTATCTCTGTGTGCACCCCTCTTTACAACATTCACTTATATTGAATTTTATCTGGTGTTTTTTGCCTTATCAACTTGGATTCTGAAAGTCTTCTGCAGTTATTCCCAGGTCCTTCAGATTTAGTACCCTGAATAATTTTGTATCATCAGCAGGGTTTGTCATGACATTGCTGTGAATCAGTAAAGAATATGTTGAGCAGTGGCAATGCCAGGACTTCACTGATTATTTTCCTGGGAAAATTACTACTTTTAGCCTATATTTTTACCCCGTTGTTTATGTATTTATTGTTATCTGTACATCAGCTATATATACAACATGTGTATAGAAAATTGATGCTTCCAAGAATATAACTGTGGAGTTGCTTCGTGTGCAAGGAATAAGACATTGTACATGGTTTTATATTTAATGTCTGTTCACAGGCTGCCCAAGGAACATGTGCACCATTGTTTTGACAGTCCTCAGGAGTTTCTGTCTACACATGCAAAATCCCATCACACAGAAATATGGCAGTTCTGTTCTTCATCTGACTGTCTCCATAGCTGTCTACAGGTCTACACTGTCAAATAATTTAGCTACCCAGGTTGCTTTCAGATCCAGCACTCCAGTTTTGCACAGCAGATGTTAGTTCACACTCAGCTATTTCTGGCATGAATTGTTTCCTGGGGTCAAGTTCCACAAAATTTTCAAGATAATTCACTGCAGGAACCATATAGACAAGGCCAAGCCATCATAGTTCCTTTGGTTTTTAACACTGATGCCAGGCATTGCAAACCAACCTCTACCTGACCTTGGCATCAGACTATGCTAACAACAAACTGGTGTGGTGCCATACAGACTTCTCAATACATCAGACACTCAGAAAAGAGAATCCACAGATGTGTCTGATATATAGGTAAAGTCTCTACAGGTATGAGGAAAATTGAACCAAGTGTTCTCAGGGATGCACCATTCCAGCCCTAGAAGGTGTTAGTATGATTGTCAGACAGCTTTCACCAAACGGCCTAAGGACAGGTGCTCCTTGCAATGTAAGTCTGGTATAAGCAAAAGTGTCTCTGAGCCTGACACAGAAGTACAGAGATGGCAGGTTCTTTGTCTGCCCTCTTCATGTACCCTGGCACAGATTCTTCTGGGATCACAGCAGGAGTCATACGCACTGTCAACTGAGTGTTTGGGTGAGATTGGTTGGCTAAGTGTGATTTTGTGCTGTTAAACTCCAGTGAACAATTTAAATACAGAATGTTGCATAGAAAACTGGAAATAATTTATCAATTCTTCTGAATCATACTGTCTTTTCAGTGTCCCGTGCATAGTTTGTGAGTGCAAGAGACTTAACATAGTTTAAGTAAAAGGAAAGCCAAAAAGATTTCAGCAACCCAGGCTGAGCAACTGCAGTTTGTATAAAAGGGTGAGACATGAGTTGTAAACACTGCAATTAGATCACATAATCCTGTGTGCAAAACATGCTTGTTATCTGCTATCTGAGGATATCAGCAGGAGAGATGGGAAACAATATAGAACGAGACTTGAAGATAATGAGAACAGAAGGGTGTGAAGTGATTGCCGCTCTTCAGATCAGCCTTTTAAGTTTCTGTGGAAGATTGACGATTTTGTCATCCTGCTTTTTGATGAGGTGTTGAATGAGTGCTTAAGAAGACAGCACTTATCAGTGCTCATCAAAGCTTAAAAAGAACTGTTTGTACTAGAAGTCTGAAGATACCAGGTCTGACTAGGTTAGGAGACAGTCGAGTATTAAAGATGGAAACACTGTGAAAGACATGTATCAGGTGCTTTCACTGTAGCAGACCATAGTTTACCTATGTGTGCTAGAGTACAGACCTTGTTACAGGCTTCTACTACATACCTTTGGTGGAGAAAGAAGTATACAGAATAGGTAAGACAAAGTATAAATCTAGCATTGGAAACTGAGAAGCTGGTCACATAGTATTGTAGCAAGAATAATACAATTATTGATTGGTATCTTTTTGATAGGTCTCAATTTAGGATTAATTAAGCACATGAAATTATTTATGTCATGGATAGCAAAAATAAGTATTTAATAGAGTGATGAACTTTTGGTCAGAGGTCACTGAGTTCTTTTCAGCTACTAAACTGCTGACCTTAATATCTTATCATACAGTAACAACTTGCAATTAATTTCCCTTTCTTTAGTCCAAGGTTGTCCAGTAACAATTGTTATAATAATTGTGTCAAGAAATATTTTGTCTGAAGAAGTTTAGACAGTAGATTCTCTGCAAAATAGATACTAGGTTGTGAACTACTCACTATTACCTGTCATCTTAAATCACCTAAAGCATTGTCCTGAACTATGTAAATATAAGTATTAAGGTCAGAGGCCTGCCTTTTGCTTGCTTTATCCAGACCAATAAAGAAAAAAATTTCTGGAGAGAAAAAAAGCTACATGGGATGAAAAGCAGATAGGAATTTTAAGACATACTGAAACAGTTTGCATGCACTTAATGATTATTACCCATACCATGCAGCTCCCCTGATCTGCACTTCTCAGATGTTCATTCTGTTCCTACACTCATTATAAGGTTTTCTTTAAAAAGTTGTTATTATTATGACCAAGTAATATTAGGAATATTCATGACATTGCAGAAGAAAACTGTCGAAAGTGTTGATGAGTACCTGCCACCAAATATAATTATGTGAAAAAGAGTGATCATTATAGTTATCCAGGAGCAAACTTTCATTATAAACATGTGGATCCCAAAATTTAAAATACCATGGATTCCTGTGTGACGCAAAGACAGACATAAACCAGTAGAAGCAATGACTAATGGATGTTGTGAATTACTGTGTTTGCCAACTTTCTGATTTGCAGGAGAAACACCAAGACATCCTATTTTTTCAGAAAAACGTTAGTCATGGTATTTTAAAGAGGAGCCTGTAGAACTTGTGATTTTTCTATTTTACCTCAATACTGGGGTCATTACGCCTGTAGATATTTAGGATAGGATCCTGTCTGCCACAGGCAGTGCAATGTGTACTTCCAAGTTCTGTTGTACAGTTATGTAAGGAGTTTTCTGTCTTCTACTTTCCACAGGGTATGTATCTGAGATGAGAAAATGATGGATCATATTTTTCCAGTCCAGTTTTATTGCACTAAGGGGAGTCATGTTGGGATCCATCATAAAATCAGATGAGATCCAAACAAAAATGTAACTGTCGAAAGAAGCTCTTGTTTCATTTTAATGTGCAGCCCATCCACCTTAGCTAGAACAGCCACAGTAGGTCCCATACAATCTCAGTAGAAGGCAACAAACCTGTCATTTGGATAAAGATTTTTTGACAGACAAGTAACAGAGTCACCTGCAGGACACTGAGTTTCCTGTATTGCAATTTCTATACAATGCCTGACAGGATTTTTTTCATCTCTTTGTACATACTCTGGCCACTTTAATGCCCAGGCTCACTTCCATCTGTTCATACTTGTCATTGCCTAAATAGTGATTGGCTCCATTTAATTGTTATTTGTGTCCCATTTGCTAATATTTGTAGTGTATCTGCTAGAAACTCTGACTGAGAAGCAACTGACTGTCTGAGCAGTGAAGACCTGACATTTCTGAGACTGAGGTGATGGACAGATACTTCTGGCAGTCACCACACATTTTGACTGTTTCTTCTGCAGTACAACTATCTGTGTATTATCCCTCCCTAGTCTGTCAGGATGAATATAAAATGAAACAGTCTTACCTGAATCTTATACAAATGGTAAAATACAGGAGTTGAATATAATGATCATGAATGTGAAAGGTAACTTGGGATTCCACCTAGGTTGAAACAGGTATGCCCACACAGCCCTGAGAAAATTTACTGAGCTGTACTAGTCACTTATGAGCTTTCCATTCTCCTGTGTGTTTCTGTGAAGACATAGAAATTTAAGATTTGGCAGAAATCCTGAGTGCCTCATCCTGTCTACTAAATGGAAACATAAATGGGCTGCTAAGTTTCGATTAGGATTTGAATTGGAATCCAAGTTTCCTTATAAACACATGAAGTAATCATTCTGCTCAAGTCAGTGCCCATCAACCCTTAGTTAGAACATTAGTCTAATCTTGGGCACCTCTCTTGAAAAAATTTAGCCAATTGGAGAGAGACCAAAAATAAAGCAATAGGAGGTCTAGAAAACATATATTACTAGAAATGACTGCAGAAACTTGGATTGTTTAGTCCTTAGGGTTTTAGGTTGATTTGTTTCCTATTGAGAATTATTTTCAAGCCAGATCATTCCAATGATTTTGTTTATAGTGTTGCTCCACAAACAGTTATATTTGAAGGGTTGGTGAACTTCAGCACAGAGGCAGGAAATAATATCAGGGGGAAGGGAGAGCTGAAACTCCTTAAGCCATCTTTGCCAAGAGATTTAACAAATCATATAACTACAACTTTGCATCTATCCATATGTATTAGGTTAGTACAGGAATGTGTTTTTTTCCATTTTTTCTCTTGGCATATGAATCACTATTTTCCTTGGTCAGTATGAGTCGGCACTTATAACCCCTCTGTTCGAGAAACAGATCAGATAATTAATTTTGACACTCTCCGTGTCTAATCTACAAGTTACCAAATATTGCAGGGCTGGGGTCAAGCACACTGAGATGTTCAGACCCTTATTTCTTCTGTCAACATTCATGCAGCTGTTTATATGTCTTTCCATCTTGGCTCAATACACAGAGCTCAAGAAATTTGAGAACTAGGTACAGTTGGCTCTACGTGTAGCCATCTCATCTCAACAACGTGAATTAAATCCATGTGAAGGAACAAAACATGTTTATATTCCCTCCTGCAAGCTAGTTCTAGCACTTTAACTAAATCTGATTACATGCTTGCATATTAGTGTTGAAAGTGACAGACAAGGTGTCTGTGAGGAAACGTCTGAACACATTGGATGTGTCCTCAAAGACACTTCCAACATTTCCTTTGATTCAGTTTAACTGATCTAACTTTGGAAACTTAACAGAGGAAGTGGATATGTTTAGAACTCTTCTTTGAAATTGCCTTTCTTCAATGACAAGAGAGGAAAATGTAGGCTAACTGTGATTCTGAATTGTTTCTGTTACGTGTCAATGCATACTAGATAAATCGATTCCTGCCAGTTTTGCAGTTAGACTTAAACTCTTCCTTTGCTAACTGACAGTTTCCACTATTGCATCACTGAGAGGTTCACTCATCATGTGTACCCGACTGCTGCCACCCTTCCATTTACTTGGACTACAGAGAACCATTGGTTAAGTGGTCTATACTCTGTTTCGAAATTAAAGGCATAAAAGCAGTAGATGATGAAAAGAAAATTTGTTTAGACCATGTAGATCTGAGAATGGGCTCTAATAATTAGTCTTTTACATGATATTTATGCACAATGGAGATTCCACATCCTATGCTGATATTATAGTAGTGCAGGAAGGCTCAGAGGTCCTGTTCCCACAACCTATAAGATGGTCTTTTAGTGGAACTACTTTGGTCATTAAGAAAGCTTTCAAAGGCAGGCCTTGCTTGTCATCTTCAATTGTTTACATTTGTTTTATCTGTCACTCAACCATCTTCCTCCTTCTGTTATCAATAAATACAAATACAACCTGTATGTTATATAAATATAATACAACTTGTCCTTGGAGATGTTTTCAGCTTGCTTTGCACAAGTCTAATTGATGAAACAGACTGGAAATAGAGGCAGTGGTTTCATATAACTTAGCACCTCACTCTTTCATGACCACATCCACCAATCTAATTCCTTCCAACCACTTTTTCTCAAGCCACCTACTAAAAACAGATTTTTGAACTAGCATATCTTCAGTGTTATACCTGAACACCAACTTGTTTTGACTCAAACCAATGCCAGTCAAAGACAGCCCTTCAGAGAAGGCCCCAAGAGGGCACACAAGCCAAAATTCAAAAAGTCAGTTTAGAGGAATGGTACTGAGTTCTGTTTTCTCCAGTTACCCAAGAGTTGCAGCTGCCTTCATGGGCCCAGCAGGTTCTTGTCACCAATAAGGGAAAGTGGAAGGTTTTGGAAGCTCTCAGTCATCATCACATTCCATCCACCTGAACATCATCTGCAATATTTTTGCAAACAGAAGAAAAGGCAAGGAGGGAGGGATTGTCTGTGTATTGCCACGTATATGGGATAATCTCTGAAACGGATAGGCAGATGCATGGTGGTCCTGTTCCTCAATATTGAGACGATTGCAGATGTTTAAAGTGCATTTATAAGAATTTATTACACAAATTACACAACTCCAGAAAAATGGCCAGTGCCTCACTCTGCAAAGAAGTTGAACTTGGTCCCAAAATCAAGTGTTTCATGTTGTTGGGTATATTCGGATGTACTGCAGTAACACCTTGACAACAGATCTGATACTCTGTCAAATTGTCTTTCCTAACAATTGCTTGACATAAATTCACTCAGTTTCTAGCATATTTTGCAATTTCTTTACTTCTTATTACCAGTATTTTTTAAAAATATGGGACATTTGGAATTAGCATACACAATCCTGTAACTGCAATTATTCCCTTATATTTTTTACAGTCCCTCCGTGTAGAGCAAGACAACCAGTCAACTTTCTGTTTCCTTGTCATATATATAATGATCACTTTTATAAACTATAAAAATACAGTTTATTTAAGTTAAATGTATTTGGTTTCTATTGGGAATATGTTTAAAGCCTTTGGGACCTCTAAAGACAGCACATGCATAGCCACAGGGCAAATCTCAAGTTGATATTTGAAATGTTTCTAATTAAAATGAATTGGAAATGTTTGGGGTATTGAAAGCTCTGCTTTTACAGTGGATGTGGTCAATGGGGATTAGTTGTAATTGTTAAAGTTTGCAGAGTTATGGCTGTAAAATAATAGTGTGCTATCTGGTTTAAAACCATAATGGAGGCCATGGCATTTTTAGGTTTCGTAATTCATTTATTTTCTTTTTCAAGTTCCTAAGATGCATGAAACCAGAATAAATAACTGCTAACAAGAATTTTCCCTTCAATAAAATCAATTTTTATACAGTTAATTATCAAGAATAATTACAAGTCACATTATGTAAATTATTTGTTTTACATATCTTCTTGGAGTGAAATCTTACGGGATGGAAATACTTGACACAAATCACTGGTACAAAATCAGATACAAAAAACATGCAAGGAAGTATGTTGAAATGCCATTTTTGAAAGGGGAGAGGAGNGAGAGGAGACGAGAGGAGACGAGAGGAGAGGAGACGAGAGGAGAGGAGACGAGAGGAGAGGAGACGAGAGGAAAAAAGCAGTTCCTGAGAAAACTGAGGAAGTAGTAAATATGTCTCAAAAATAAAACCCCCCCAAAGATTTAGAGGCAAGTCAGCATAAAATATATGTTGGTAAGCACTTAAATTTTCATCCCAAAAGAACCAATCAAGCAAGTCTTGCTTGACCAATCTGGTATCCTTCTGTAGCAGGGTGACCCACTAAGTAACAAGGGAAATAATGTCAATGTTGTTTACTGAGATTTCAGTAAAACTTCTGGCACAATTTCTTACAGTATTTTCCTGGAGAAACTGACTGCTCATGGCTTGGACATGTGGACACTTTTCTGAACAAAAATCTAGCTTGTTGCCAGACCCGGAGAGGTGGTGAATGGTATTAAGCCAAGCCAGTCACAAGTTGTGTTTCCCAGGGCTCAGTTTTGGGGCAGTTCCTATTTAACATATTAATGGTCAAGATGAGGAGATCGAGTGCACCCTCAGTCATCTTGCAAATGCCACCAACTTGGACAGGAGTGATGATCTCTGCAGAGGGATCTGGACAGGCTGAGTTGATGGACTGAGGCCAATGGTATGAGGTTCACAAAGGCCAAGGTCCTCCACTTGGGTCACAACAACCCCAGGCAGCACCACCAGCTAGGAGAAGAATGGCTGGAAAGATACCTGGGGCTGCTGGACAACAGCAGCTCAGTAAAAGACAACAGTGTGCCAAATTGGCCAAGAAAGCCATTGGCATCCTGGTTTGAATTAACAATAGTGAGCCAGCAGGACCAGGATCGTGATTGTATCCTGGTACTGGCCACTGGTGAGACCACACCTTGATTTCTGTGTCCAGTCCGGAGTCCCTCAGAGCAAGACAGACATTGAGGTGCTGGAGCATGTCCAGAGAAAGGCAATGAAGGTGGTGAAGGGTCTGGAGCTCTCTCTACAACTACTTGAAAGTACTTTGTAGCTAGGTAGTCTCTTCTCCCAGTTAGCAAACTGTAATTCAAGAGGAAATGAGCTAAAGTTGCACTAGAGGAGATTTAGTTTGGATATTAAGAATAATTTCTTAGGAACAGGCTGCACAGTGAATGGGTTATGTCACCCCCCTGGAGATGGTAAAAGATGTGTAGATGTGGCACTCAAGGACATGGTTCAGTTGTGGACTTGGCAGTTCAGGGTTTACAGTTGGACTCCGTGATCTCAGCAATATTTTCTAACCTTAACAATTCTATAAATCTATGAATTAAAAAAAAAAAAAATCAAAGAAGAGTAATAACAAAATAATGTATTTTTCAACTATCATTACATAAAATATTCAGGTATTGGGGAGAAGCATTAGAGAATCATAAATTTGCAAAAGATCTTTGAAATTGTCGTCCATTAACAAAGATCAGCAAGCAAAATCTAAGCGAAAGTTTTACAGTATGGGAAAGGAATTAGGAGGTTTTCACTGCCAGTCTGAACAGAGACATGAAGTTCCAGAAGGGTCTTTTCAAGGCATCTTCTGTAATGAAACTTGAAATAGCCATAGATATTTTGAAGTACTGAATAAGAACCCAAAACAACATTGACAAATTAGAGAATTAGGACCCCTGACTGGTACACATGCTAAGTATGACATTTAATTAGGAGTAGTCAAATTCACTGCTATAGAATGAGGAATGATAGCCTTAATTTTTCCGTTGTATCTAAGAGTTGTGCATCGCAAATCAAACATGAATCATTATTATTCTATACTGTAAAATGAAGGGAAGTGTACGTAATGTAGGAGAATGCATGTGTCCTTTGCTGGAAAAGTAAAATGGTCTTTCTTGTATGAACACTGGTAAGATTTCAATAGGAGTACTCAGGCCATGCTGTAGACACGTACAGGAGTGTTTAAAATCTAGCAGATCAGAAAACTGTAACGAAAGACTTTATAAGCTTGGCTTAATTAGAGATCAAAAGTCAGTAAATTGATAGGCAGGTGTGATAATAATTCCTGAATACATAGAAGGTTCCTACAAAGAAAAAAAAAAAGTAATGTATTTTTTGTGTTAGTTTACAATGTAAGGAAAAATTAATTATCTCAAATTAAAATAGCACATTTAAATTGGATGTTAAAAAACTTTCTAATATAGGTAGTGGAACTGGTTACGCAAAAGGTCAGAATCTTAATTTTTTAATTTCTGTGAGGATACAAATATTTTTGTGCCCTCAGAGAAGTCAGTTTCATTAGATGGTGGAAACCCTGTAGTTTAAAGCTTCATACTGTGTGCCTCAATTTCCTTTATTAATATCTTCCTGATGAATCTAATAATGCTTCAAGAATAATCAAATACATATTTTCACCCTCAGATGGATTTTATTTATTTTTATTTAAATTCAGTCTATTTCAGAGTTATGGGAAATTCTTGGGATTTCTTGCAGATTCATGTCAGCTGCATAGGTGGCCTCATGCTGACCCTTGCAATTTGTGTCTGTCACTGAAATCAGTGAAGATTCCTGTTGCCTTCAATATGTTTCCATCAAATAAGAGATTCTTCCCCTGAGAAAATCTGTAAATAACACTGTGTAATTTATAATGTTGGTAAAATCTAGATTGTAGCATGTAACTAGCATGTAACTCCAGTTAAGTCTTGGGGATGTACAGAGAGTAGAGTAGCAAAATATTAAATATGTTCATACTACCCAAATGGTAACAAATCAAGATTAAATTCATTTTAGAGAGAAAAATCAATTAAAATTTCCAATCCTCCCCACACCTCCCTCCAAAAAAAAACCCCCACACACAAAAACAAAACTACAGAGATTAAAATATGCAAAATTGTAAATAAAAATTGTGCATTTTTCAACTTCCAAATACACAGCACACAGTGATAATAAATCCAGAATCATTGGTAGTGATAATAAAATTATTCAGAAGAATTCAGCTGTATTTGGCTACAATTAAATACCAGAACTTGGTGTAATCAAGCTGGTTATTGTGAACATAATGTAAATGTATTAACTTTTCTCCTCATGCCCTCATTAAAGCTGCCCCAATGGAGATATAATGAAGTGTGAGACTGCAAGCAAACTTTTCCAGAAAAAAATTGCTTAATTTTCTTTAATTATATAGATCCTTCTGTTGCTTTAAATATAGTACTGAATATCTCTGTGTCCCTCATTCAAGTGAAAGACACTAAAAATGAGTTAATTCAATATAAGCTTCTTGTTTAAGCACTGTTCTCCTTCAGCTGCAAATGTAATAGAAAATTTAAATGTTTGATACTGTTACTATTACAAGGATCGTATGGCAAAATCTAGCTCAGTTTAATCCATTTCAGTATAAAAATAATGGCACGTGTTATGCCTATATCACTGTGGTGGTTTCACCCACTGTCCACCCAAAACCTCCAGTCCGCCCCCCCCCAGCTTCCATGAGGGAAAGGGGAAAAAGGGAGGGAAAGGGGAAAAAAGAAGGGAAAAAAAACAAAAAAAAACAGCTGAGAGATAATGGCAAAACAAACTCAGAGTAGCTAAATACTTAAATTTATTACTAACAAGATAAGAACTAAAACTAAAATGTAAGAAATAAATCAGTCTTAAGAATACTCCTCCCACTCCTCCCTCCCTCCAACAGTTCGAGAGAGCAGGGAATGAGAGTTTCGCAGGTGGTGGTCGTGCTGCTGGCATTGGTCCTGNTGCAAGGGGTCTGCTTCAGGCATTCACCTGCTCCTCCAGGGATGCAAGGGATCTGCTTCAGGGGCTGCAGGGGTCTCCAGGGGGTCTCCAAACTCCAATAGATCTCCACGGGCTTGGGGGGTGGGGGCGGTGCGTAGAATAGCTTTCAGTCCTTCCCCCCCTCCCCCTGCTCCAGCATGGTTCTTCTTTCGCCTCCTCCTGCTCCTCTTCTGACCTTGGTCTCTGTCTGTCTGCGTTGTTATCTCAAAGCTGGAATTTTCAACTGCGCAAACACTCCAATTCTTACATATGTATCGCAGAGGCGTAACTATAATTTTAATTAGCTCAACAGGAGAAAATTCTAGCAGCTTCTACTAAAGTACTTCTACTTTTCTACTAAAATTCAGCTATAGAAACCCATGACAATCACCTTTCCTTCTTTGTCTGTGTTTTGGTTTTGTTTGGGGTTTTTTGGGTTTTTTTTACTGGTGGTGTTAGTAATGGACCCAGACTGGTTTTATTGGTAGGACAGTTCAAGCTACTGCAACACAATTCTAGAAAAAATGAACTGAATTCTTCCCACCACTTTTTGACGTGGAAAATACAAAGTGTATTATGTCACTTGTGGTGTTGTAGCAATGTTCACACCACATTCATACCATCTAATAGTTGGTCATCCACAAAACCTAAGGCAAAACACTTAACTCCATACAATTTTGAGCACAAATACTTTAGCATGTCTTCCATGGGAGAGGTGCTCAGTGGTCTATAACAATGCTTGCAGAAAATTTGGAAAGCAACTTTGGCCTTTCTTTGCTGTCAAAATGAGCAACATTTTAAGAATAATACAAAAATAATAGGCATAATAAGGACTCACTAATCTGCCTCTATCAATGGCATGACACTGGTATATATAAGCTGACTGTTAAGACTTAATTAAGGAACCCTCAAAACTTCTTGAGATTAGAGATAATTCTCATTGTCTTATATATGGAAAATTACATATGACTCCTTTGTAACAGTAGACATGCTAGCCTTAAAAGTTCATTGAAGATCACAGAGTCATCAAGGTTGGAAGACATATTTGAGATGATCTAGTTTAACTGTGCACCGAGCACCACCACTGTAGCCTCTAAACCACATCACCCAGTGCCAGATCCAGATGCCTCTTAAACACTTCCAGGGATGGTGACCCCACCACCCCCCTGGTTAACCTATTCCAATGTCTGACAACCTTAACAGTGACAAAATTTTTCTTATACCTAATCTGAATTCCCCCTCTCTTTACTAAAGGCTATTTCCTCTTGTCCTCTCACTGCAGGTATGGCAGGAGAGATCAACTCCCACCTCATCACAACCTCCTCTTTTCAGGTAGTTGTAGAGAGTGATGAGGTCCTCTCTAAGCCTCCCCTTTAAGTAGCTCCTAACAGACTCTTTACATTATATTTTCTGGGTTGTCCTTGATTACAGAGTTCCCCTAAATTCTGCTCCTCTTATTTCCCCCTAAGCACCTTGTGCTAATTCTCAAGTCAACATTACATGTAAGTAACTATGGAAGTTGTGTTTCGAGCTTTTGTTTAAATAACTGGCCTTATCTTTTCTGCTTGGCAGTATTTAGGCAGCTCCAGAGGGACCTCTGCTGCAAGTAGTAACCTCTACTATTCCCAAATCAGTATGTTCCTGGACAGAAAACAGAATTGAAAGCTATATCCACCATTACTGGTTCCTTGAACTATCCTGTGTCCCATAAATAGTTCATTTTAAAGGAAAAAGAATTAATCATATTTTTACAAACAGAGTAAAATGTTTTGATATCTGAAAGACAAAGATAGTATGGTCATTTAGGTTAGTCCTATTATATCCCAAAAGTGTATGTATCAGTTCAGTGCAACCAACCTATTTAGTTTATCTAAATGTCCTACAAGGAATAAGTTGTTTACCAAGGGTTTTGAAGACTGGAGGAAATGTAGAGTTTTATTGACATATGCTATATATTTAATTTAATGCTCTGATTCTGATGTCTCTTCTGATAAACTTTAGTAAAATCTCTGCTAAGAAGAATGCAACTATTTCAGTATCTATGTGGTTTAAAATGCAGGGTTAGCAAAATGTTAATTGAAACAATGTTTTTATGTATTCTTGCAATGATTTAAAGAATTTTGCTGAAGTTTGTTGGTCAGTTGGTCCAAAATATTAAAAGTTTAGCATTTTTCTGGTTTGTTGTCTTTTCTATAGTGAGAAAAATCATATTTAAAAGTGAATAAATAGCTCAAATTTTGTTTTTAGGCATATTGGAGATAACGTCTGTAGAAATTGGAGTTGTGGCAGTTAAGTCTATAAAGAGCAACTACTATTTAGCCATGAACAAAAAAGGAAAAGTCTACGGCTCTGTAAGTACCATTTTACTTTCTAAATGGCTTGTAGTCAGTTTCCTGTCTTGACTACTGAAAACCACACTTGTATGTGTGTTACTGCTAATTAGAGTTGTTCATCAAAATTTCATCCTCTGATAAACCAGTATCACCCTCCTCCACAAGCTTCCTCTTGTTTGCTGAGATCATATCGTACCAAAACAGCTGGGGGGATTTATTATGCTTACTGCTTCAGTCACATTTCTTATAAGGAGTGGTCAATGGAGAGAATCTTATAAAATGTAATCTTTAAGTCTTGCTTTCCTTGTTTTACTGCAATGCAGTCACATTTAGCTGTAATTCTGGGGTGGATAAAGTATAATTGAAATCATGCTAAAATTAGCTAATGGAGTACACACACCAAATCATCAGACTAAACTCAAGAAGATTTCTAGAGTAGCCAACTTTAAATTGACCTTATTAATTAGTAGATAAGACTATGGGCAGTGTAGTGTGACATGAATTTATATATCAGCAGATATGTTTAGTTGGAGCAGAATTTGGGTAACATTTGGAAGTTTTTCTTGTATGCTCTATTTCTGTAAACCTGGGGTTACTAATACTTTCAGGGGAAAGAAAACAAACATAAAAAGCACCAAAATGATTAAAGAAACCGAAGGAAACCAAATTAAGAAAACAGAGTAACTATCCAAATATTTTTAATAGAAAGCAATGTGATCTATAAATCTAATTACTAAATTCAAATGTATCCTCACATGTCCACATGATTACATAAACACCAAATTGTTGTGATATTACATCTGCTTTGATTCGTAATTCTGCAATAATGTTTTGTCAGTTCCTGGAAAGGTTATGAGCCAATCTTCAGGTTGCTCAGTGTTCAGAACATCCACAGATTTTATAGAAAAGATCACAGATAGGGACTGGGTTTACCCTTGAGCAATGTGGCTAAACCTCCTTTTTCTGCTGAAAATAATGAAGTAATGATAATCTTAATGGAGACTCAAGGGGCTTGAAGTCATCTGACCCTATTTTTTAAGGAAACATTTCCAGAGTGTGGGTTTAGTTTGCACAAACTGTAAAAGCTGTCCTCCCTCATCTGCACTGTGGCTAGTCACTCCTGTTTCAAAAAGAAATTTCCAAACTGTGTGACAGTGTTGAAGAATCACATTAAGGAAAGACTAGAACAAAGAAATACTTCTTAAACTCCTGTAAATGTACATTTTAATTTCTAGAATTACAGTGGCTAGAAATACAGGATGATCAATGCTTAGTCCTGCTCCACTGAGAGATTTAACTATGGATGGAGTTGCTCAGTACAGTCATTGATCGTGGGTATGCTTCTGTACATAGGTGAAGGCTTTAGCACAAATCACCATCTTCAATTCACGTCTCAGTTTACAGTGTGAAGTTAGTAATTTTTGATGGGCCACCCCACAGCCCAAGACAAGTCTTGTTACCCAAGTTGTTAGCAATGGCGGGTGTGGTGAGAATCCATCCCAACCCTGTACGTGTACAAAAGAAGTCAAAGCAGCTTTCATGTACCATAGGTGGAAACTGCTACCATAAGATTCAGTAATTCATAGTGTATTGGAAATAGTGTAGACAGGAAGATATGAATGTGGAAAGCCTTTTGTTTAATTCCAGCTGAGATAATTTTTCAATATTCACATCATAAAATCATGACATAATGATTTATTAAAACCTATTCCTTAGTACTTTTGCAATTTCAAGAATACTTCTCTTTTTATTTTTCCCATACTCCTAAAATTTGCAGTTAACCTGATATTACTACAATGTGGCAGATTGCAGATGCATATGAATACCAGAACCAATAAAAATTGTAAAAACACTCTTAAGCATGTGCACAATAGACATTGGTTCAGGGTTATGATGAAATTTGTTTGAAATGAGCAAAGTAGTCCTGAGTAGCACTCAGACGTTCGTCCATAAGACTTCTCAACCACATCACAACATCATCTCTATTATATGTCTAAGAATAGAGGTAAAACTTTGGATTTGAGTACAATTCTACATCTGGGAAAACCAGTTAAGCAAGAGTGCTTCTATATTTACCAAATACTTTTCCATTTGACTGACTTTCGTTGGAATGAAGGAAAAAGGGAATATTCACTCTTTGGTTTCTTTAACAAAATAAGCTGCTGGGAGATAGAAGAAATTACTATGGTTTAGAACTGTGATTGGTGGCCATCTGCCTTTTTAATATCTTGACGCTGGAGGTGGCATACTACAGGAAACACGTGTTAAATTATCTATATGTAGCTTTGTGAATATAGTCAATATCAATAGTCACTTTGTAGAGAGTCTTCCCCTGATAGTGTCCTCCCCAACAAATATTGTTCAAATACCTATTCATCCTAGAATTAAAGGTAAACTGAGTTTGAATATGTGCAATTCTGTTAATCATATGTTCTGTGGTCTTAGAGGCAACTAAGTAAAATAGCAATTATACACACAAAATTCTTACTGTATCTAAGTACTGAATATTAAATAATTTCAAAATTCTAATTTAAATCAATAGATATAATACTCATATCCTTATATAAATAGTCTTACATCCATTTTTTATTAATGTGAATACTTTCTATATGTTTATTACCTAAATATCTATGGATTTTGATTATTATAAAAAAGACAATGTGCCTGAAATACTTACCTGTACAAAGAAAATTGTTTTATTATTCTGACTTATTTTTTGTCTTGTTCAAAGATACATTAAAAATAGAGCATGCAGTTAGTATATCATATTCTGAGGTTCTGACATGCTTCTACCTGAGCTATGAAATGACATTTTATGAAATGCAGAAATAATAAAATATTAATTTTGTAATACTAATTTTAATCTAATTATGTTGTAAACATTCTAATTTTAAAAGCCTTCTAAATGGAATATAGGTAGTTTGTTAAAATTGAGTGGGTTTATGTATAGGAATTACTTTTTATGGAAACAAAGTGTCTTGCCTTTAATATAGGAAATAGATCTGTGTAAAAGTGCATTTAACAGTAGAGAAAAAAAAAAAAAAAAGTCTCCCTTACATGCATCCCCATGCCTGTAACTTTTATTCCTTCTAACAAACTGACAACTAGTTCTCCTCTAAAAACAGAAAATGTTAATCCCTGATATCATACAAAAAAATTACTTTCAAGTTTGTTTAGTCAATAAGATACAGGATCCTACAAGATTGCTTTTTAGGCTAAGCAAGCCCTCTTCAGATTTACAAAGTAAACAGGCTTCATGTCCATTGTAATAGCAGCATGACAGTGATTTGCACACATGCAAAAGAACCCTTTTTCATGATCAGTGTGTGTTAAAGGATCTTACTTTAAATAATAAGTAAGCCTATGCCATGCATACTTGTTTAACATATGGTCTCTATAACCTCGTTCAAGTTATTTAAGGGTTATATTTGTTGTAACTGAAATATGATTAATAATTCGGAGATTGCCTCTTTATACTTTTAGGTTTATGAATGAGAATTTGATTTAATATTATTGCCATATTCCAACACAGAGAAATTTAATTTCAGTTCTAACTGAATTAAATCATTTCACTACTATAATTATGCACTGAATAACTAATTATATCTTTTGTTAGTTTCACTTTTGCAATCTAAGTGAAGTTATTTTAAATAGTGTGAACACAGTGAAGTTTTTTTTTAAAACACACTGTAGAATCCTAAAAGAGGGTCACCTACAGAATATTAAAATCTTTTGAAATATTTTGGAAAGCACTTACCTATTTGCCTTTAGTGTGCTGCAACCCTGAAATGTTCTGTTTGTTCTGAATGTGTGTGTTTTGTTTTTCTTTCTTCTTTTAACAGAAGGAGTTTAATAGTGATTGCAAACTGAAGGAAAGAATAGAAGAAAATGGATATAACACATATGCATCCTTAAATTGGAAGCACAATGGAAGGCAAATGTTTGTGGCTCTGAATGGGAGGGGAACTACCAAGAGAGGACAGAAAACAAGACGGAAAAACACTTCTGCTCACTTTCTTCCCATGGTAGTCATGTCATAGATGAACAAACTATATTTTTTTTGATGCAGCTGAACCAAAGGCTGTTATGTCAAGAATATTTGGTAATTCGCTAAAGGATAAAAGCAGAGAATAGCACAGACATCTGCATGTTTGAAATGAGAGCAGGGGAAGCCTTTGAAGGTTTTGTACTTATTGCTAGCACATGAAATACCTTTATTTAGTTCATTGTCATATCTTATAATCAAAATGCAAGCTGGATCAAAGGGGATGGAATTTTTTTGCCAGTGTGAATTTTTTTTTTTTCTTTTTAAATCATTGCAACAGACCTTGATGGACATAAGACAATCTGTTGCATGATCTTCATGGGGAATGCTATTTATGGAATACTAACTCATATCAAAGTCCTTAATTGCTCCTTCAAGCCTAATGATTCAATGAACAGTTAGACATGCAAGCATTTACTGGAAGCACTTGGGTCATATGCACAAATAGTGACATTTCTGAAGAAACCTTGTGGAAGAATGGATAGGATAAGCAAAGTAGTGTATAACTGTTCTAACAAAATGAATAGTATGGTTTGTTTGTATGTTCTAAATTCATTTCTTTCTATTTCTCTCTAAGTTATTTATTTAATAGGATGTTAAATATCTTTTTTATTTGAAATATTTTACTCACTTGCTTCTTTGTCATTTTCCTTTTTTCTTAGTACTTCACAGAGAGTTTGATAAAACAAAATGTCAAAACCTCCAAAGTACTCTGAGAACAGGTATTAAACAAGGCTTTAAAGGCAGAATTTAAAGTGTATAATCTGTCTTTTTCCTAAACTATCTTGCACTTAAGCAAAAGACCAAACAAGCAGTGCTTGGATTTATGGTATTTGGTGTCTTTATATTGGAGAAATTTTTGTACTTATCAGCACTCAAGAACAAACTTCAAGAAGTACTTTGTTCAAAGGGTCTTTCTGCTATTTTGAAATTGAGAAAAGGGGCCACATCTGTACTTGGATGTCAGTGCATCTGTGTGTATATTCATCTTACTTTGATTTCAGTTTGGAGCTAGGATCTAATGCATTGCAATCAGTGTGATATTCTGCAGCACACATCGGGCTGGAACCTAGATGTGAACAGCCCTGTTGCAGTCACTGAGATTGCAAATGTTAAAATTAAACAGTAGTGTGTAACTCCTAAGCATAACATTTGGCCTCTGAAAGGTAATCAAGAAGGCAACACAGTCCTGCACTCCTTATTCAATTAATAGTCTCATTCAACTGGTTTGCCATTGGTGCCAGCTTGTAGAATCACAGGCAGACCGTGGGAGCAATATCTAACTCAGGTCAGAGAGAGGAGATCCAAAATCATGGTCGTGCATTTTTCAGAGATTATTACTCACATATATATTATATATGAGAGCCTACTGAAAAGCTGTGCTGGTTTCCAGCTTTAGCATGCCTTTCATAACCACCACAGTAACTGAAGGCTCAAAATACATAATATCCAGCACATTTTTATGAAGTGTTACTAGTCCCATGGCTTAACTTGAGCAACTGCAGTATAACAAAGTTAAGCATAGTATGAAGTCTGTTCAATTAAAGGTACATAAGGTTTGTTTTATGTTTTGCTTTACTCAGTAATTTTAGAGAGCTCTGGATAGCTCACCATTGTAACCATATTGAGATTCATTTTGTTAGAGCAGATAAATAGAAAACAGTACATCAAACAATTTGTACCATTGTCTTCATATTGTATTCCATTAAATAAATAAATAAGCCTTTGCAGTGTCTTTAGTGAGAAACAAAAGTAGTATATTATTATTTTGTTTTAAATACTTTAAGTGATAAGTATAAGATTATATTGATGCTGCAGTTTATCTTCAATATTTCTTGTTGTGAAAAAGTTGGTTTTATTTTTATTGTTTGGAGACTGTATTTTGGTACAAAGGAGAGCCTTGCTTAATGTGTCTTTTTGAGAATGTTTAACCTCTATAAAAGCTGGTGTTGTTGGAATCTTCTATAACTTATTTAAGTCAATGTTTAACCAGCACTTCAGTCTTAATCTGTTATTTAAATATTAGCTGGAGTTTGATTTGTTTTGTTTTGTTTTGTTTTTAAAAGAAAAGACCAAAAAAAATACTTTCCCATAAAATACAGAATGGTCAGATTATATTTCCTGTCCTTAAATAAAGTCAACTGTTTTAAAACTAGGAATTCATTGAGAGACAACATGTTTTTGGTTGATAGCTGATGCTGTATTTTGTGATATTTTATTTGCAGTCTTTTTCTTCACAAATAACGTTTTTCTAGAAAGAGAAATAAGATTTTCAGATTCTAAATGTGATTGCAGCACACAGCAGAATAACTACCATGATAAAAGCAAGTTTCTTTTGTGTAAATTTGTGATCAGTAATTAAAACTGACAAGTCCTAGTGGACCACCCATACTGAACCTTCAGTACAAACTTGAGCAAATGCAGTATTGAATGACCACTTAAAGAACATTTAGAGTACAAATGAAATTCTCTTCTGACAGAATTACCTAGATGACTTGGTCAGGGAAGGATTATGCATAAATATTATCATAGTACTCAAAACACCATGCTGCTCAAACAACAAGATCAGGAAATACTACTTTTCCAAAGGGAGTCAGAAGCCATCTGTGACATGAATAGTGGTTTCTGAAAATTTACATAAAATAAAAAACCCTTGAAGGAATCAATGATTCCTGTGTGTTTGGTATACTGTAATACCCACTGTAGTGGGAGCAAACTAACATTAGAGTATCCAAGATCCTCAACCATAAGCTCTGTTTTCTGTCACCCTCAGCATAACAGACTCCTGAGTAAAAGGAAAACAGGGGGATGGGTTTAGAAAAGAAAAGGGATACAAAAATCACTGAGCAACAATGTATAGTATGCTATATTTAAATAATAATAAAATCTGGGGATTAGAGAATAAAAGCATTGTCTTTGTTTTATTAACCTGAAATTATACTTCGCAATAAAAATAAAAACAGAAAAAGTCTGTTGTTCTACAGGCTGTGGTTTCATGCTGTATAGCCCCCAAACAAAACAAAAAACTCTTGAACATTTCCAAGTATTTTTAATCTTTTGTATTTTTGAGTATACTATCTCCACACAGCCAAATGCTTCAGATTCTTCCCATAAGTATTTGAATCCACCTACTTTTACATAGCAGAATAAAGTAATGAATTCAGAGGAAGAATATTTGACAAAAGAATAAAGGGGTTTAGAAAGAAGAGCATGCACTCATGTTTTTAAAGTTTAGATACAGAAAAGTAGTTGCATTTTCAATAAGACTTCATGCAAAAGCCATTTCAGGTGATAAAGTTCACTGGAGGTTAATAAGCTTTAGAAGTATGTGACCACAACTTTGTAAGTCATGCTCCTCCTGAAACTGATGGTTGCTATTCACAGGAACAGTTAAACTGTTTCAGGGATTGATCTTGAAACTAATGAAGACAACTTTCCTTTTGAAATATCAAGTATCATTATTTAGTCTAGTAAATGAGACTGTGGGGCAGAAGTCACCTTCTTAATTTCCTATTAAGTTGGACAAATAATAATACAACAGAAAGCAAATACTTTGTGCTGCAGCTAGTCAATATCTGATTACTAATGGTATTTTTCAGAAAATGATCCTTGGGTGAAATAATTTCAGTGCAACTTCAAGTAACAGATGCAAAAAAAAGTTTTTTCCCTTGGCATTGAAAGCAAGAAGCAGATTATGAAAAATTAATTGCCTTTGGACCTATAAGATTATGATTTATAACTGCACATACATCCCCAACTATTTGAATCTCATGTTTAATTATATGGAAGCTTTCTTGGAATAAGTTTGGGATTTTCTAATGAAACATAGTGTATCTCAGATACCTGATTGATGTAATTTCCCTTGTTAAACCCAGGGGGAAAAAAGAAGAGAAAAAAGTAATGTCCTTTTCCTGTCCAAACAATGTATGAAAATATGCTTCTGTGAAAACCAAAATATAGGATCAATGATTAAACCTCAAGTAAATTATACAGGAGCAGTGATCTCTGAGTTGCTGCAGTATAAATGAGAAGAATTTCCACTCCTGACATTCTGCACCAGAACCTTTAGTGGTGCCACTGTATGCTATTTTGTTAATGTGGAATAGAATCATAGTTATTGAATTGTAGAATTATAGAATGTTAAGGAATTGGAAGACATCTTAAAGATCATGTGGTCCCAATGCCCCCACCATTGGCATTGACACCTCCCACTAGACCCCGCTGCTCAAGGCGTTATCCAACCTGGCATTGCACTGACAGAGTTGGGCCGTCCAACTGGAACAGGTTGCCCACCTCTCTGGGCAACCTGTTCCAATGTCTCACGACTCTCACAGTAAAAAATTCCTTCCTAATATTTAACCTAAATTTCTCCCCTTTCAATTTTTATCCATTATTCCTTGTCCCATCACTAGAATTCCTAATGAAAAGCCCCTTCTGTCTTCTGTGTAGGCCTCCTTCAGATCCTGGGAGGTTGCTATGAGGTCTCCACACAACCTTCCCTTCTCCAGGCTGAACAGCTCTAATTTTCTCAGCTTGTCTTTGTAGGGGAGGTGCTCCAGTCCCCTCATCAACTTTGTGACCCTCCCCTGGACTTGTTCCAGCAGTTCCATGCTGGGGACACCAGAACTGTACACAGTACTGCAGGTGGGAGAATCACCTCCCTCGACCAGCTGGATGCTCCTTTGCTGCACCCCAGGATTTCATTGGCTCTCTGGGCTGCAAGCACACACTGCCGGCTCATGTTGAGTTTTCATCAACCATCACCCACAAGTCTTTCCCCACACGGCTGCTGTCAATCTGTAGGTGTGCCTGGGATTGCCATGATCCATATATCAGACCTTTCACTTTGCTCCCTTGAACAATGGAGTTTGCATTGGCCCACCTTACCAGCCTGTTAGGGTGCTCTGGATCTCTGAATGACATCCCTTCCCTCCAGCGTGTTGACTACACTACACAGCTTGGTATGATCGGTACATTTGCCTGAAGGTGCACTCAATTCCACTGTCAATGGGTGCTAACTCATGTAATTGGATAAATGAATATGCTGATAGTGACATCCATGCATGTCCTATCAGACCAATGTTCAAATATAGGGCTATGAGAATCACAGTATCTGAAAAAATACTCACAGAAAGTACCCAACTGTATAGTTTTGTGCAAAATATTTAGAGGACTGATAGTATATAGACAATTTATCACACTAGAATAAAAATAGTCTGTATTTACATCAAAGCTCAGACTCTTTATCTTGCAATAATGTAGTAAATGAAGAATGGAGATATTTCATGGTCTTTATTACTATTGAAAGTGTAGTGTGTCATCTTTCTTTAAGATGAGTATTTTTTAACTATTCAAATTGCTCTATGGCTCTGTTTATATGATTTTTTTGGATTATGCTACTGTTTTATTAATTTCTTAATGAAATTTTAACTCCTTCAGTTGATTGGAGTTTGCAGAAACCTAGTCAAACACAGGTCTACACTTGAATTTGCACTTGTTTTCTTGAGATAAGTATCTAAAACCAGCAACATTCAATGTGTTACTTTCAGGAACTTGTCTTTTTCAGTGAGTGCAATGAAAAATTAATTTCTCTGATCCATCATTTTCATGATGTCTAGTTAATTTTTATACTTTCTAGCATTAGAATTACCTTGAAGTCTCACTTGTCCATGTTTTCAAAAGTGTACATCACTCGTACTGCTCTGTGCACTGTATTTCTTGTCCAGTTATAGTCATTTCCTATGATTTCTTCCTTCTTTTACATAAAACAGCAAGATTCATAAATTCTTCACTGAGGGACCTTGCACTACCGATGTCTGCAGTATGCCATCATTAATACCACAAACACTAGATTCTCATTTCTGGTTCCATGTAGAACACGACACAGAAATCAGGTGATACTGTAGTGTTTTGATAACCCTTGGCTCCCTTGAAACTACACACATGATAGTAAACATGCAAATTAGGTTCAGAAGTTACATATGCATTGTTAGGATAGGTTGACAATTATAACAGTTACTGTGACCAAGATATACTGGAAATGAAAATATGTTTTCTACCTTCTTTCTTTTTCCATGGTTCACTCTAGGAAAGGCATATGAAAGGATATGACATTATTGTTTACAATCTTCACTACTTTTCTTAGTTGGTAGCCCATACATGACCTATCCTGGTCTCTGACTGAATCTTGTTTCTGTGATGAAATAGGAGAGAGATATCAGCAATCTTGTAAAGTAAGGATCAACCTCTTTCTCTTCCTTATGGTCAACCAGCTCAACTTACTGAGTGCTACTGATATAGTGTGCAGTTTGTGTTCACTTAAATATGAATTAAGCTATAAGATTCCAACTTTGGAAGAAGAGATATAGCTCTGCTTATCACATTAAATGAGTACTGTATCCTTTGTCTGACAGAGACAGATAAGATTTAATCCATTAATTTATTTAATTAATTGCTTCTTAAATGCTCTGAAGTGAATGATATAGTGTGAAAGAAAAATTGTGCTGATAGCCACAATTATTACATTTCTATGGTAATTGGGAGGTGTAGTAGGAAGGTCCACTGTCAGAATGGTTAAAGTATTTCAATACAAAATCCTGCAGCAATGTTCAACCTGTATTCACATTGAAAGCCACTATCAAGTTGTAAATGAATGTCTGAACGTCTAGATTGAGGAAGGCAGTTGTACAGAAGCTATGGTTGGCCCTTTGCTCCCAACTGCTCTAATGTCTTAACCATGGTCCCCATTAAAGTCACAATAAACTTGAATAGGTTCACAGCTACAGATGTAGAATGTGAAACAAAGTCTGTTAATGGTCAGAAACTGACAGGGACCAAGTTTAAATCATCTGTGACAATCTTGTATTTCTTCCCCTCCACTCTTGCAACATTTACCCTGGACTTCTTGTCAGAGGCCTGAAGCAAATACAGTTTTTCCTCATCGAAGGTAAAATGTAATACAGCATGAGGTTTGAAACATCACATCCTATGTATACTGAATAAGGATGAAAACTCACTTGTGAAAAAAGTCAAGTGGAAACTCTCAGGTAACACCTTGCAAACAGACATTGCTGAAAACTGTCTGTAACACACAGGATCAGATGTAAGAGCAGATTACTCAGCACTTATGAGACAGGTAATATGCTTGGGATTAAGCTTTACATGCATTAGATTTTCTTCGAACTTGTCAACTATTTTACTACAAATTACTTCAGTGACATTCAGTCATCTCAGTTTGTTCCCTGAGGATTTTAATACAAGACACAAAGTTTTGTCCCAAGAAGCACTTGAGCTTCTTAGTTCTGAACTTTGGAAGTGTACTTTAAGGAAATACTATAAAATTTCTCCATTCTTCTGCTTATCTTTCTAACTGTCCTTTCATACTCACTGTTAGAGGCAAAGCATTTTAGAAGATGATCTTTTTGTCACTAACCTAGAGACAAATGTGTTTGATATATGGGCTGCTCTGTAGAAAAAAAAAGAAATTAGTCAGATAGTCATACTCAAAGACTTGCAGAACATGGCTCAATGACCCAGGTGGAGACCAGTGATGTGTGGCATTAGTCACCTCTGGACCAACACTTTTTAACACCTCTGTCAGTGACACAAGCAGTGGGATTGAGTGCATTCTTATTAAATACGCTGGTGACACCAAGCTGCATGGTGCAGTCGACACATTGGAGGGAAGGTATGCCATCCAGAGACACCTTGGCAGGCTTGAAAAGTGTGTCTGTGCAAACCTCATGAAGTTCAACAAGGCTGAGTGCAATGTCCTGCACCTGTGTCAGGGCAATTCCAAGCATAGGTACAAACCAGGCAGAGAATGGATTGAGACTAACCCTGAGGAAAAAGACCTAAGTGTTTGTGGATGAAAAGCTTAGCATGACTGAGCAACACATACTTGCAGCACAGTTAACCAAACACATCCTGGGCTTCATAAAGAAGCATGACCAACAGGTCAAGGGAGGTGATTCTCCCCATTTATTCTGCACTCATGAGACCCCACCATGAGTACTGTGTCCAGCTCTGGGGACCACAACACAAGAAATTTATGGTCCTGTTGGGATGAGCCCAAGAGAGTGTCACTAAGTTGATCACAAAGACTTCTCCACCTCAGTCTGGAGGAGAGAAGGCTCCAGGGAGACCTTAGCTCAGTCTTCCAGTAGCAATAGGTAGCTTTAAAGAAGGCTGGAGAGGGACTTCTCACAGAAGCATGTAGTGAAAGGAAAAAGGGGAATGGACATAAGCTGAAGGAGAGTAGGTTTAGATTAGATATTAGGAAGGAAATTTTTACTATAAGGGTGGTGAGGCACTGGTACAAGTTGCCTAGAGAAGTTCTGTATTCACCCTCCCTGGAAGTGTTCACGACCAGCTTACATGAGGCTCTGAGCTACCTGGTCTAGCAAGTGGCATCCCTAACCACAGCAGGATTTGAACTGTACAGTCTTTAAGGTCCCTTCCAACCCAAACCATTCTGTGATTCTGTATGATACTATGATTTAGTCTTGCACAGTAGGCTTTTCTTATGCTATATTTGGCATGTCAGTAATTCCATTTTGGCTTCTAGACTTTCAAAAATTGCCCAGCCAGGAACTGGCCTTATGCAGATTGACACATAAGCAGTGCTACAGTAGCTGGGCATGTCAGTTTCATTCAAACTGACTACATGTATATAAATCATTTGTCAAACTTTAGACACATATAACATATGCCAAAAAAACAGAACCTCAGTTTCTACTCATAATTTCTATGTTCAAGAAAATCGAGGTACTGTGACTTGCACAGTTCTGTCCAACATGACTAGATTACTTTTTCAAACTGCAGTGAAAGAGGTATCTCATTGAAAATTCTGAAAAATAATCCTGGATTTATAATCCTAGAGAATGAGCTCTTCTCAAAAACCACAATGCTTGTGACCATAGGATAGCATTTCCACATCATGCTGTACATTTAACCTCATCTGATTTTGAGATAGAACCTCAAAACTACTAGCAAAGTTGTTTATTTTCAGAAACATTAAATTAAATTAGTTAGTCCTTCAAGTGTGTTAAGACCAGTCAAAACTAGTTACATTAATTTTGATATATGTTCAGCTGGCAATTCTGTTATGCTGATAATGAAAATATCCCTATTTTCACCACAGATTGTTTAATAACAAAATTATAAAACTGAAATAAGGGACATTTAAATTAAATATTCGGGAAAACTATATTAACACTGAGAGCTCTGAAGGAATTTAATTGCATAATTGTACAACTTACTGAGTTTTAGGCGTGTAAGAGCTATCAGGAATGGTTTACATTGTAGATTCAGCCACAGACAGGAGGATGGAGTAGATCTCTTCCAAAGCTCCTTATAGCAATATTTTCTATGATTTTACTAACCATCTACTGAATCCTTAGAAAATGCTACACAATCAGCTACAGGCATAACTTCTAGTTATTAGCAACAGCCTCAAACTCAAAACAGTAATACGTAGTAATAAATAGCTATAATTTTCTACTAAAATTACACAGAGCCATGCAGTTGCACCCTTGCATCCCCAATTACTTTACACAAGTGTCTTGCAGTGCTTAACAGAAAAGAAAAATAAGTAGTTAAAATCTTTCTAAATAAAAGCAATTAGAGTGACTAAAAGCAGTCCAAGAATATGTTTTTTCAACAGAGAACAAACTCTTCCAGGAAATGTCAACAAGGTAGTATTTGGTCCCATCTTGCTAACCATTATAGAGAGATGCTATCTGGATCTGATTCAAACTTCCATTGCACACTGCAGGAAACAAGACTGACAGGAGCATTAAAATATGCAAAGCTCAGTATCCACCTCCCTTTGACATTCAGTAACTTGAACAAAAAGCAACAGGTAGTTTTCATAGATTATTGCTATATTTTTCAATGGTTCTTGCAAGAATAATGACACAGTGATGAAACCGCTCCATGAACCCACTCCTCCTCAAAATGTATGTCCTAATGTCAGTTAGCTTATGGATACTGTCCAAGAAACTTATTTCAACTTTAACTAGCAGCACTATAAATTAAACTGTAAATAGAATCATAAAATGGTTTGAATTGGAAAAGATCTTAAAGATCATCTAGTTCCAACCACCCTGCCAAGGGCAGGGACACCTCCCACTAGACCAGGCTGATCAATGTCCCTTCCAAGCTGGCCTTAAACCCTCTCAGAGCTAAGGCATCCACAACGACTCGGGGCAACCTGTTCCAGTTGCTCACCATCTTCACAGGGAAGAATTTCGTCCACAAATTTGTGATATTTAATCACAAAATATTTGGTCTGATGGGTTGTTAATAATTTATAGTATTTATTTTCTTAAGTTCATTTTTAAAGGAAGTGTGGTAGTTGATAAAATGGCAGACTGAACCTTCATTATACAGAGACTTCTATTTATACTGAGGTCAGCTCAGCCACTCAGTTTCTTCTTCTCACACTCTGTATCCTCATTTTATATAAGCTCTGAAATGAAGGACTGTTCTAGGAAAAAAAAAAAAAAAAGAGAAAATAAATGACGTTTATGACTATTCTGTCACTCCTTCAGCTCTGCAAGCATGTCAGCTATTCAACATAACTAAAATACAGGGAGAATGGTGGAAAAATTTTTTTCCAGTTAATTGTAGCGCTAACAGATATTGATATATCATAAATTATATCATATGCAGCACATTCAAAATGCCATTTTCTTTAATTGATTCCATGTTAATGTATATGCAATGTCATAGTATTTATACCCAGCAGTTATAAATAGCACACACTAGCACAGAGATCTGTAGGCTTGGTAATTTCCTGTCAAATTCATTCTATGCTTATTTCTTTAGACTCATAGGAGCACCAATGTTTCTTCTACAATTTAGGAGGAAACTTTGCTTAATCAGCAACCCACAAAGATAATGAACATCTCTAAAGTTCACAGCTCTTACCAATCCATCTGACAAAGTCTTGTACCTCCAAGTCACTAGACAGGTGTTTCCGTTTCTCTGTATATTTAACATCTATCAGTTTGCTATCCACAGCAAAAGTGCAATTGATAGATACAGCTACTTCTGTTAAAAAATCTTCATTACTTGAGGTGTCAAACAACAGAAGGTAAGAGAAGACTTGATTACAACTCTCTTATCTGATACCATGGAATATTATGGAGAACAATAAATAGGTGAGAATGTCATCATCAAAATATTGTGATGCATACATCTAGACTTTCTAGAAAGGAGGGGCTTATAGTCCTTACTGAAGAGGCACAATTCGATAAGTGATTTATTAAAAATAAAGTAGAAACTATACAGACTTTCATTCAGAGGATTTTGTTTTCCTCAGTCCATTGACAGGAACATGAACAAAACCCTGCAGACATACTGAAAAAGAAGAAACAGTCACACTCCACGTCATGAGATCAGTAAGTCATGTAAGCCGTATGATGGACAGTCTCAACAAGACCCGCTTCTTGATGTGTGGGCAAAGAGAGAAAGACAATGAATGGGTGTCAAGCCCTGTGACAGAAGAATGGTTTGAGAGCTGTGTCCATAATAGTCATTATAAGGGGACTCAGTGCAGCTGACAATGAAAAGGATTATATTAACATTGTAGAGCAAAATTAGGGCCTTAATCCCTACTAACAGGTGTGCCTGAGTGCAGCAAGGTAATATAAAGAGTTTTATTAATAGGGGATAACTTCAAGAAGCTCCTAGCTGCAACAGGCATCATAACACAGAAGCAACAGAAAAATTTCAATGGGACTAGACATGGAAGTACAGCAGCAGTAATAAGCAGTATTGGAATGAATGAGTTAAATTAACTTTGCAGAACCTCACAACAAAGTTTCAATTTAAGTTTTGGGCAGCACCTAAACCTTAGGGAGAAGCTCAAATTTTCTTCAAAATCAGTCCTCCAAGCAAGTTACTGTTGGGTTCTAAACATTAAATTAAATGTGATTTTTGTTTGTTTCAGTCCCTCACAGATTGTCCACATTGTAAATATTTTACTGGTAACATTATTGTGTTTTATGTAAATACAGAGAATTTTCTTAACTTGAGCCAGATCACATTTTAAACAAGAGCCATGTAACAAGGATGGCCCTAATTAAACAGAGGACTGCTGGCAGTACTATTGCAATACATAGAAATCTTGTGCCATTTCCTGTCTTTTTTTTATTGAGCATGAAATCCACAACAGATTTCCTGCCACCTAGGTAGAACTGAACAAGACATACTCTCACTTCTACTCTTCCCTGCAAATGCACAAACCTGTATGAAGCCCCAGTATAGACTGTGGGCATATACAGCAGTCTGTGTTTTTCTGGGCACATGATACCAACCCTGCGTCAACCCAGGCAGTTCTACAGTGGACACTGAGATGGTTTAGCACCCATGGTAGCCCAGATCTCTATCACTGAACATAGGTTGTAAAATCCATTAGGGAAGAAATTCTTCACTTTAACAGCTATTCTTAGTTCCCACACTTCTCCACGGACACACCCTTGTCATGGGGGAGAAGCTTGTGTGCCCTTATGAGGATGTGAGCTATACTAATGGTGGTTTATGCCTCCAGTAGG
>VXAU01004791.1:0-28942 GCA_013399695.1 Formicarius rufipectus | reverse complement strand
TCTTCTTGCAAATATCCCAGAGGGCCCACCCATCGTCCCGCCGGCAGCGCCCAGCCTCGGGGCAGCACTCTGGGCGAGCCCGTCTGAGGTGCTCCCGCGCCCCCTCCGGGCCCCGCCGTCACTCCTGTGGCAACAGCCCACCCCGGGCCGGTGCTCTGGGCGGGGTCAGCTGCTACGGCTCCGCTCCAGCCAGCCCCCATGCCCACTGCCCCTGCCCCCTCGCCTACGTCCGGAGACATCAAGAAGTTCACGTTTTCTATGGACTCCGTCACCCCTATTTGGGGAATAGGAGGCCTTTTAATGGTTTGTTTTTTACCTTCTTCAAATGCGATAAGCGACATTTCTAGGAGTGGTTTCTTGGGCTCAGACCCATTACCTTTCCTGCAATTGTTTTAAGCAGAAAAAGACTTATTTGAATGCTTGCAGAGGGCGAGGGAGGGAGGGGAGCCAGGGGAGTAGTGGCAGTGGAGTGCCCCTCACCCTCCTGAGACTGCCCTGTGCCCCTCCTTGTCCTGGGCTTTGTCTCAAACCTGGCCTGCTGGTGCATGGCAAGGGAGGACCTGTGCACAGAGGTCTTCTGTGGGGCATCCAAGAAGCAGCTTTTCTCAATGAACTACGCAAGTGTCCTGCACATTCCTTTTGACTTGTCTTCCAGATACTTTGTGTCACTGCAGCAGGCACATTGGCCTCAGTGAGCCTTGAGAGTCTCTTTGCCTGGACTGGCAATTGAGTAATAAATGCAGGGCACTGCAGCAGGTCTCGAGTTTAGAACTGGGAAACGGGACTCTCACTTGACTGTGATTACAGTGGTTCTGCAGAAATAGCTTTCCTTGTCAGCGTGCTCTTCTGAGGGAGACTTGTCTTCAGTACTTATGTCTCAATGAAATAGTTGTGAGGACACAAGCAAAATGACAATGAGCTGGTGTTGCAGGAGGCAAGGGCTTTTCTCTTCTCGCTTGTTTTTCCTTTCCCACTCTGTGACTTCTGCAGTGTGTTTGCAAAGACAGAATTTTCCAGCTGTACTTCGCTAAAGTGAAATGTGCTACAATAAATGCTTCATGGAAGCGGTTGTTCTAATTTTATGATGGGATGAGAATTTTTATTTTCCCCTACAGACACAGAATAGGAGTTAAGGGCCTAGTCTTTCCTCACTGATAACTGCCAAATGAAGCAGAGTCTGATAAGGGTGGGCTCTTGGCTAGTTTGATGGCTGGCATCTTGAGGAGTAGAGCGAGGGGGAGACGGCTTTTTTCTCCTTTCTTGTCTGAGGAGTCAAGGGTGAATCAAAGCACTTGGCTTTCTGTAGTTGCAGATAGAGACCCAGTCTCAGCCGAGCCTTTCTCTTTGCAGTTTGGGTCCTTCCCTTTTTTCCTGCTGCAATTTCTGGGCTCTGAGCACCCTGTGCTTCAGAGAGACCAGAGAGAGTCATGGTTTTCTTGCATTTGCTGCACAACTTGTGACAGGACCAACTGTCTTTGACTGAGGAGGGGTTTTCCCCCAACACCGACTCCCCAGCCAAGTGCATTTTTCCTTGCTCCAGATAAAGACTGGGAGAGAGTCTTCAGCGCCAAGGGAAAGGGTGCTAGCCCGGCCCTCTCTGCATAATGCTTCATTGATCCGAACGACCATCCCAGATGGATAGTAAGACCCTGAGGTGCCCAGGGCAGCCACTCTTCAGGCCGTGGAGTGACATCGCCACCTGCTGTCCTTAAATATAACTGCGCCCCCTCGGGAGAACACATTTCAAAGCGTTCAAAGGGCTTAATTAGAGTTTGTTCCCTTCTGCTTTCTTTGTTTTTACATGATTAGATAATATACACTCCCCAGTCAATGATAGTCGGTCTTGTCAGGAGATATGCAGCAAATCCAAGGAAGCCATGGCTCTCTAATGCTCTTTCTGATGCACAGGATGCTGAGAGTCCAGGAGATGAAGCGGAGAAAAAGGGAAGGCACCAAACCGCAAGGCAAAATGCTCTGCGCAGATGCTCTCTCTCTCTGCAGTCACTGGAAAGCCAAGTGTTGCGCCCCAACCCCCACCCCCTGGATGGGAAAGGAGAAAAATGACGCCTCCCCTTCTCCCTACCTCACAAGATCGCAGGCATCAAAATAGCCAAGAGCGCACACTGATCACTTTCTGCTGCATTTTGTAGCTAGCAGTGGGGAAAGACATGTAGAAATTAAGGTGAAAAGAGATTTCTTTACATTAGAAAGCTAAGAAGGAAGTGGCCTCTTTTCATTGAGAATAAACTTTAATCAACAAGTAAATTATAAAAAGGATAACGGTTCTTAACTCCAATGTGTCTATATGTGCAAATACACATCTATAATCCAGGCAAAACTAAAAAAGCAGAAAAAACCAAACAGTTTTTAATGAACCATTTAGAACACTCTGCAGTGTCGGCTCCCGTGGGGGCGCAATAATATTTATGGATGGCAGATGGCGAGGTGGCTCCACAAGGGGGCTGATGCTGCAAGGGGCAGAACCGAGTCAGATTAGTCCCTCTGAAATGACTGGTGTGGGGTAAATCATACACTACACAGAGAAGGCCAGGCGAGAACCCTTTCCCTGGGCAGTGCAGAATTCCACCTAGTACTAAGCTGGGTCAAGGACAAATGTGCTGTACTGGGGAGCCTGAGGTGGGAGACAGCCAATAACAAGTCGAACGCTATAAAAACAAGACTACGGGATTTCCTCCTTGGAGAACAGAGTTGATGATCTCTGGCAGAAGCATGCCTCCAAAATGGGACTTCTGGGAGCAGAATAGTGTATGGATAAACATCGCTCCCACACTCAAAGTTCCAGGACATGGAACTTTGCAAAAGTGAATACTTTTGATGCATTCGTTGTGCTGGGGGAAACGAAACTTTGCAAAATCAAGCCCAAGGTTGTGGGCTTCCTTTCTTGGGGAAAAGGGCTGTCGTTTGCTGGCACAATTACCCCTCAGAAATGGCCCATTTGGGAGCAGAATTCCAAACGGATGATGATTCTTCCCAGACCCAAGGTGCAAAATCGTGGTGATTTTCCTACTTTCAGATTGTTGGGGAAACTGCATCTTTGGCCCCCTCAAGCCAAAGGGTTCGCTCTTTCTTTGGGAAAAGGGTAATCGTTCACTGGCAGTAACACCACTACAAAATCACCCTTTTGGAAGCAGATTTCTGAAAGGATGATGATTCTTCTGAGACCCAAGTTGCTGCATCTTTGGCCACTTCAAGCCCAAGGCTTCAGGCTTTCTTCCTGGGGGAAAAAAGCTGTTGTTCGCTGGCAGAAGTTCCCTCTTGGGAGAAGAATTCCAAACAGATGATGATTCTTCTCAGACCCAAGGTGCTAGGTTGTGGAGCTTTTGCTCTTTTTGGAGTGCTGGGGAAGCCACAACTTTTGACCCTTCAAGCGCAAGGCTTTGGGCTTGCTTTCTTGGGGACAGGGCTGTTGTTCACTGACAGAAACACGTCTCTGAAATGGCCCTTTTGGGAGCAGAATTCTGTATGGATTAAGATTCCTCCCACATCCAAGGTGCCAGTACATGGAGCTGTTGTTGCTTTCACAGTGCTGGGATAGCCACATCTTTGGCCCCTTCAAGCCCAAGGCTGCAGGCTTTCTTTCTTCGGGAAAAGGGCAGTTGTTTGCTGGCCGAAGCACCCCTTCAATATGGCCTTTTTGGGAGCAGAATTCCGTACAGAGGATGATTCTTCCGAGACCCAAAATGCCAAGACATGGAGGGGCTGCTGCATTGAGAGTGCTATGTAAGATGCATATTTGGCCACTTAAAGTTCAAGGCTTTGGGCTTTCTTTCTTGGGTAACAGTGCTGTCGTTCGATGGCAGAAATACCCCTCTGAAATGGCCCTTTTGGCAGCAGAATTCTCTACGAATGAATATTCCTCCCAGATCCAAGGTGCCAGGCCGTGGTGCATTTACTGCTTTCAGAGTGCTGAAGAAGTTGCATCTTTAGCACCTTCAAGCCCGAGACTGTGGGCATTCTTCCTTAGGGAACATGGCTGTCTTTTGCTAGAAGTAAATAACCTCCAAACAGCCCATTTGGGAGCAAAATTCTGTACTGTTGAAGATTCTTCCCAGACCTTATGTGCCAGGACAGGGATTTTGTGTTGGTTTTGGAGTGCCGGGGAACTCGCATCTTTGTCCCCATCAATACCAAGGCTGCGTGCATAATTTTGGGGAAAAGGGCTGTCGTTCATTGGTAGAAGGAGCCCTCCAAAATGGCCCTTATGGGAGTAGAATTCCATACAAATGAAGCTTCTTCCATGACCCCATGTGCCAGGACATCAAGTTGTTGCTGCTCTGGAAGTCCTGGGGAAGTGGTATATTTGGCCCCTTTAAGCCTAAGTCTGCAGGCTTTTTTTCTTGCGGGAAAGGGCTGTAGTTTGCTGGCAGAAGCAGCCCTCCAAAGTGGCCCTTTTGGGATCAGAATTCCGTATGGATGAAGATTCTTATGAGACCAAAGGTACCAGGACATAGAGGTGTTGCTGCTTTCGAAGATCTATTTGGAAGCTGCATCCTTGGCCCGTTCAAGCCCAAGGCTGAGGGCTTCCTTTCCTGGGGAAAGGAGTGTCATTCACTTGTAGAGGCACCCCTCTGAAATGGCCCGTTTCAGTGCAGCATCCTATACAGATTAAGATTCCTCCTGAATCTAAGGTGCAAGGACATGGAACTGTTGCAGCTCTCAGAGTGCTGGGGCAGCCACATCTTTGGCCCATTCAAGCCAAAGGATTTGGGTATTCTTTCTTGGGGAACAGCGGTGTCATTTACTGGTGTAAGCACCCTTGCAAACTGGCTCTTTTTGGAGCAGAATTCCTTATGGATGATGATTCTTCCCAGACCTAATGAGCCAGGACCTGGAGGTTTTGCTGCTTTCAGAGTGCTGGGGAAGCTGCACCTTACTCCCCTTCAAGGCCAGGGCTTCAGTCTCTTTTCTAGGGGATCACGGTTGTCCATCGCTGCCAGAAGCACCCCTCCAAAATGGTCCTTTTGTCAGCAGGATTCCATATGGATGAAGATTCCTCCCACAGCCAAGGTGCCAGGGCATGGAGCTTTTGCTGCTTTCAGAGTGCTGGGGAAGCTGCATCTTTGGCCCCTTCAAGACCAAGGCTTCAGGCTTTGTTTACTTGGGACAAGGGCAGCCATTGGCTGCCAGAAGCATCCCTCCAAAATGGTCCTTTTGGGACCAGAATTCTGTGCCGATCAAGATTCCTCCCACAACCCATGTGCCAAACATGGAGATTTTGGTGATTTCGGAGTGATGTGTAAGTGACATCTTTGCCCCCTTCAAGCTCAAGGCTGCAGGCTTTCTTTCTTGGGGAACAGATCTGTTATTGGCTCGCAGAAACACCCCACTGAAATGGTCCTTTTGGGAGTAGAATTCCCTATGGATGATGACTGTTCCCAGACCCAATATGCAAGGTCTTGGAGCTTTTGCTGCTTCCTGAGTGCTGGGAAAGCCACATCTTTGGCCCCTTCAAGCTCAAGGCTGCAGACTGTCCTTCTTGGGGAACTATAGTGCGTCATGGAAAGCACTATATGGGGAGGGTCCACATCTCAAGGATAGCGGAGGGGTCCAGTGAGGTGAAAAAGATCCTGGAGATGCCTGAGGTTGAGGAAGGTGAGCCTTTAATCAGCCCACAGCGCTCTCTTTTATAGAGGGGCTGTGGAACAAACTAGAAAAAGGGGTGCAACTTCACAATCAAGGGAAAGGGTAGGTGGGAACTTCCCAACTTGGACATAGGGAGGTGGATACATAACCATAACATTAAACTGGGGGTGGAACAAGAACAAATAGGGAATAGCTGCACTGCAGCAAACGTGAACCAATCAGATAACTCCAATATAACTCTATGGAATATGGAAAACTACTAGAAAAACCGAATAAAAACCCAATTAATATATAGTATTAAGCATAAAGTCCAATAGGATCACTCCTATATTTTATTTTCTCCCGCTGTATAGCTGGTCTTCCTCCTTGCATCTGTAACAATAAATCTTCCTCCACCTTTCATAATCCTATCTTCTTATTTCTTCTGGTTGAATAGCCCCTTCACTACTACCGACATCTCTCCCTGTTTTGTTTTTTAAATCAAGAAATTCCCTACATTCTAGAACGGTGACCGATAAGGCTCTGGGGAGGCAATACCTTTTAGCTATGGCACAGACACATGAAAGAATAATGGCAACTAAAAGGAGAATTATCAAAACAAGATTAAGAAACTTTAATATAGTGCCCCCCCATCCTTTCAAAGGAATCCAATTAGAAAGACTATCTAAAGAAAAGTGTTTCTTGTTTGAGATTTTTAACTAAGGACTGAATTTGATTAATATGCTAATGGATAGAGGTGGAATGATCAGAAAAGTTTAAGCAACATAAACCTTCAAACTCCTGGCAGCCATGACTTATATAATGTCAGCCGGCTTATATAATGTCAATTGTCCTAAGGTGCAAGGGCCTCCTACTGCCAGTCTAGGAATCATTTTCCAGGCCCGATTTCCACAAATTAGAAATATTCCTTTTGGTAGCATAACCGAATCAGGGGACGCATGAATTTGGTAACTAATTTCTTCCTTGCACCAAATATTAAAATCTGCATAGGGTCCATGAGATGTCACATTAATGGTTTCTGCTGGGGAGACGTATTTATTAGGAGCAAAAGAAAAGCAGAGGAGATTTGACACTACCTAGGATCTCTAAATCTTCCGGTCATCCCCACTGATATGTAAAATTTTGTCTGAAATGAAGGGTTTTTTGGGTTTAGTAATGCAATCTACAAATGGATTCTTAAATTGGTCATGGTCGTCACACCACAGGGCATATTGGTTCTCAAAGTCTCCCCACTCCCGTGGTGTCCAGAAAATACCTACTAAACAGGTTTTAAATGGATTAGGGGGATCAAGGGTGGATAAACAAACCATGTCTGTACCGATTTCCCTTGCCAGAGCCATCCACATGTTATTGCCGCGTCCCATGGCCCATTTTGGAATTTCTGTTGGTGCCGATGTTACCAGTGGAGATGTCAGGAGTAGGATCAAAACAACAAGAATCATGACGTGTCCAGTGATTTTTCTGTTTTTGATGATTGGTCCTCTTGGAATAAGCATATCCTCTTCGTTGGTACCCAGAGCGTCCCCGCGCCTATAGAGATACACAAATGTCCCCTTCCCCATGTAATTATGGTGAAGGGTCCTTTCCACTGATTAGTCTCCAAATCCTTATACATTAGTTTTGCTCATTTGCTGGTGTCTATGCTTGAAGGTGAGAAATGTCTTTGGGAAGGGGACTTCCCAAACGAATCTAACCGATTAAAAAAATTAATAACATATAATGCTTTATTTAATTTTTCCTGAGGGGCGAGCCCGTTACTCCCCTTCTTCTGTTTTTTTGATCATGTTCTTTAAAGTTAGATGTGCCCTTTCTACTATCGCTGGGTTTCCTTGGAGGTGTAGCAAGGTCCATTGTCAGTTTTTATTAATTTTGGCACCCCCATATGTGCAAATGAGGTTATAAAACGTTTCTTAACATCACGAGTTTTCTCACCAGAGTGCGCAGTGGCTACAATATACTGAGAGCATGTATCTATTGATACATGAACATATTTTTGTTTTCCAAATTCAGGCACATGAGTGACATCAGACTGCCAGATTTCTAGAGGCTTTAATCCTCTAGGATTAATTCCATCAGATGGAATGGGAGTAGTCGATTGACAGTCTGAGCAAGCTGATATAACCTCACACCCCTGTTGTTGAGTAAGGCCGAATCGATGTTGCAGCGATCGTGCACTTTGGTGATAAAACTCATGAGAGATCTTAGCTTGTTGTAATTTATTTGGGACGGCAACCATACCTGCTGTTAAGTCTGCGAGGCAGTTCCCCTCAACCACGGGTCCAGAAAGGTTGGTATTGGCTATGATGTGGGTCGCGAAAAATGGATATACTCAATGCTGAATCAGGAACAGAAGTTGCTGAAAAAGATTAAACAAAAGATCATGAGAGATTTGCTTTAAATAAGACTGTTCAATTCTTTTCACAACTCCAATCATGTATGCCGAATCCGAGGCCAAATTAAAGGGCTCTTTTGAAAACAAAGAAAAGGTTCTGACAACTACTGACAATTCCATGAGTTGTGGAAAACCCTCCAGCAGCAGTTTTCTTGCCAAAACATTACTGCCTTATTAGTCCTCCCTGATCCATCTGTAAATACATTTTTGCCTCCACCAATTGGTTTGTCAGATTGTAAAAATTTTAATTGGATTGGGAGCTGTCCAATTGCACGCAGGATGTTGGAATTTGGCAAATGATATTTGAATTGACCAGAATAACTTGCTATGGCAATTTGAAACTTGATAGATGTTGTCAGCATTTGTTCAAGGTGTTTGGAACTCAGGGGAAGGTAAATGATTTCTGGTTCTTCCCCTGAGATTTCCCAACACCTTATCCTACCTTTAAAATTTACTTTTGAAATCATTTCAACCAAAGTGGTAAATGTTTTTGAAAACTGATGGGGTAGGAAGACCTGTTCCCAAAAATAGATCTCTTTGTCCTGATAGTAGAGTTGACACAAGACTCCGTATGGTTGTGTCCTTCCAAGCATGACAACCAGCACTGGTGGAACGCCTAGTATCTTTCTGTTGGAAGAAATATTAGTTAATTTATTTTCTACAATCTCTGTAGCTCCTAGGGCTTTGATGGTAAGCTGACAGGGAGAGGCTAGATCAGGATCACCCTTGAGCAGTTGGAACAGTGGGTGCAATTCATCCGTGGTGATCCCCAAAATTGGCCTCACCCAATTTATAGCACCCAGGAGCTTTTCATGTAAAGTCGTAATGTTTTTGTTAAGCTTAACCTGTTGTGGTGAGATGCGAGAAGATGTTACATTCCAACCGAGGTACTTCCCTACCTTGGTGCACCGTATTTTCTCAACCGCAACAGGGAGCCTATGTTCTTCTAACAATTTAAGTAAAGACCGTAATACCAAATCCACAGTAACTTGATTATTGGCACAGATTAGAATATCATCCATATAATGTAAGATGATCATGTCTGCGTGCTCACAGCGGAGAATCGCCAAGATGTTAGACACGTACAACTGGCACAGGGTGGGCGAGTTTTTCATTCCCTGCGGCAAAACCAACCACTCAAACCTATGATTTGGGCCTTCAGCGTTCACCACAGGGACTGAAAAAGCAAATTTTGCCGTGTCCTCTGGTCTTAAGCGTATCTGAAAGAAACAGTCCTGGAGGTCAATGACAACCAGGGGCCAACCAGATGGATGTTCGGTTAGGGATGGCATTCCTGGCTGTAAGGACACCATTGTTTCCATAGCATCATTGACACGGTGGAGGTCTGTTAAAAAACTCCATTTTCCCGAAGCCTTTTGAATAACAAATACTGGGGAGTTCCAAGGACTCACACTGGGGGCTATATGATTTAACCTCAACTGCTCGTTTACCAAATCATTCAAAATTAGCATCTTATCTTTTTTAAGGGGTCACTGGTCTACCCAGATAGGTTTTTCTGATTTCCAGTTAATCTTGGGTAGGAGCTGCTCACCAGTAGCCTTCATTAAAAATTTGGAATGTTGGTAATTATAGCGCCCCATTGTGAGAGAATGTCCCTCCCCCACAGGGAAAACGGAATGGGCAGCACAAAGCGCATGCACCTGGCTATAGAATTTTCAGGTCCCAAAATCTGGACCATATGTTTACTCTGTTTTGGAACTTGGAAGCCACCAATACCACTGATGGGAATTAAGGTATCAGATAACTTCCAATATTTAGGCCAATCCTTTGCCGAAATAACAGTAACGTCTGCACCCGTGTCCACGAGGCCTTCAGATTCGAAGGACTCACCCATTCTCTCCGAAGAGAGCACGCACCGGATCATAGGACGATGTCTGGAAATTGTCTCCGTCCAGTTAATTCTCTATGTCCTGTTTAAAAAGACAGAAAAGGGGATCAACTGGACGACAGGTGTTTGTGGCGGGACCTCTACAGGAGGGCTGTGAGTGAAGACAACTGTCTTCATCCTGTTTCCCTACGGCTTCTTAATAACAAGATGGCAAAATATTGATCCCGCTTCAAGTCGCCTCAAGAGTCCCAACCATTAAATAAACTTCATTGTCAACCAAGTCCTGCTTGGGGAGTAAAAACATCTCAGTTAAATTACAATTCAGAGAACATCACTCAGGGTCTGTAAACAACATTCCTCAATTTAGTTCTCAGTCTCTCCCAGACTGAAAGTAACCTTGGGGAGAGACCTCATTCTTGGCAATGAGTGTGTCGTCACCTGGTGTTCCCCTTGGTACCAGACAGGGGCATTTAATATTCTTGTGCCCCTCTGGGTGCTTGGCAAGCAGTTTCCTGAATCACTTTTCTTCAGGATGGGCCGCGGAAACTTCTGCCTGCCCATTTCTGGTGTTGAGGGGGCCAAATAAACTTTCTTCCCTGTCTGTGGGATTTAGATGGCAAGGGTACACCATTAATGTCATATTTAGAACGACATTGGGAAGCCCAATGTCTTCCTTTTCTACACCTGGGACATATTGAAGGTGGGGGAGGAGTGGGCGGTGGTTTTCTTTTTGGGCAATGCCTTTCAAAGTGCCCACTTTCCCCGTAGGTGAAACATTTTTGTGTCCCCTCTATTACTGCAGCAAGCATTTTGATTTTATTTGATTGCAAATAAACATTGCAGCAGGCCTCAATCATCTCCAAAAGGGAGGGGTTATTGAGACCGCACAATATTCTTTGGCACTCATCATTAGCTTTTTCTACTACGAGTGATTTGAACAAAATTTCTTGTGCGTTTTGGTCTGAAATTTGTCTAGCAATTGCTTCTCTCAATTGTGGGAATTAACAAAAGTGTCTCTGTTTGATTGAATGGTGTCGTATCTGGTATTATGTGTCATATCAAATGATGTCATGTCCGGTGAGTAGAGACTCAAACCTGGAACTGATGTCAATGGTTGCGGCACAGGCCCAGCAAGGTCGGAGGCCTGTGGTCCGGTAAGGCCTGAGGCCTGTGGTCCAGCAAGGCCATGGACCTGTAGTCCGGTATGAATATAGGCCTGAGGCCCTGTAGGCCCTGAGGCCTGTAGTCCAGCTTGGCTATAGGCCTGGGGCCTGGTAAGGCTGGAGGCATGTGGGAATGGATTAAGAATATAACTGATAACACCTTGAAATGATGCAGAATGTAACTGATAAGACCTTGAACTGATGCTTTAATATTGTGTAAAATGTATGTTTACCTTTGCCATGTATGTCCTCCCCCCTCTGGAATCCATGTCTTCCCTTTCCCAGAATCCATTTGTACCACTTCCCCAAAACCATGTGCCTTTCCCAGAGAGTCCTTTCGGCTCTCCAAGACCACCCCTCAGGGAAGAGAGGGGCGTGACCCACCTTTCTGCCTGAAACCTTTCCCCGCCTATATGTTAATCCCCTCATCCCTGTTGGCCCAAAGCCACACAATACCTTTTCCCCCATTGGAGAATCTGAACCCCCTCCAAGGGACTATAAAAAGTCCCTGCTTCCTGAATAAACTCTCTCTCTCTGCTCGGACCCTCTCCAAGCTGCTGTGGTGTCTTTGTCCTCTGCCTAGGGCTCGGACACCACATGGCCGGGGGGGGGGACCAGGGGAGAGTACGCACTCCTCTCCTAGATGCATGGACTAAAAGCCTAGCCTAGGAGACTAATATCATATCGCTGTGGCCAGTCCCACCACCCAACACTCCAACGAGGCTTCAACACACACAGAGGCCTGCAAGGTAGGCCTCAGTCCCTGGGCAGTGCCATCTTGGGGTGTGGCCTGCACACCCCAGCAGGAAGGGCCATAGGCACTGCCCTCATGAGGAGGAGGAGTTATCGGAATGATGTCACTTGGGCCTATCCCAGTGGTGGGCGCGGTTACAGGGATGACATCACCTGGGTCCAGCCCAGTGGTAGGTGTGGTTGACTGGTGGGCGGATTACGAAATGGATTTGTGGGCAGGAGCACAGTAGTGGAAGGAGCTATGTGCGATGTTAGTCTGAGTCTCCCGATGCCGCCATTATCACCGCAGAGCATGCCATGTGTTCCTCCCCTTTCCGTCATTTAAAGTTGATTAGTGGGGTCCCACAAGGAGGGGTAAATGGAGGAGATGAAGAAGACGTGGGAAAACTGGTGGTGTTGGTGGGAAGACTGATGGTGTGGTCGCCATGTTGTTCTTATAAAGAAGGAAAGGAGAGAGGCAACTCGGTGCCATTTTGTGCTTTACTTTTCTGCATCATGAGCTGCTTATTTTTTGGTGTTGGAGATCTTTTGAGTGCTAAAAGCACCAGGCTATTAAAACATCAGCAGCCTTTTTATCTCCTCTCTCCTTGGCAGACCAAATTTTAAAACTGAAATAGTCCCAGGTCTCTAGATCCAATTCTTTTGGGATTTCCTGATGATTTTTACATAGCCAGGATGTTAAAGTTTTAAGCGATTTCTTGTCAATTTTGTGTCCATCCTTCTCTACCATGACTCTTAAATGTAGGAAGGTGGGGTTCGCTGCCTTAGATTTCGCACAGCCCACTTTTCCTTATTTTATAGTACTGTGACTTTCTTTCTGATATTTTATATAAATTTTCAATTAATTTTTCTTGATAAGCTAAGGACAGGGAGTGGAGTAATGCGAGGGTGAGATTGCTGTGACGCTCACCCGATCCTCCGTCAAGGTGCGATGCCACTGCCAGTCACTGCCCATTGCCTCCATCCGTCACAGAGCTAGAGAGTGACTACCCAGTCCGGTCTCCTCTTTATCGCCCGCCAGGTGTAAGGGAATTTCCTCAGTATGAGGAAACTCTGGCTCTTACCTCAAGGCAGGCACCATTCAGCACACAGTGGTTGGAGAAAACAGCTCACGAGGGTTAGGGAAAAAGAAAAAACCTCAGGTGCCTGTGCCAAAATCAACACGAGGACTTTAAGCCCCACGTGCTGGGCGCCAAGTATAGCGCGTCATGGAAAGCACCATATGGGGAGGTCTATCTCAAGGATAGCGGAGGGGTCTGGTGAGGTGAAAAAGAGCCTGGAGATGCCTGAGGTTGAGGAAGTGAGCCTTTAATCAGCCCACAGCACTCTCTTTTATAGAGAGGTTGTGGAACAAACTAGAAAAAGGGGTGTGTCATAGTTTAGAATCTAGTGGAATTTTTCCTTCCCCTACCACCAGAATGAGGGGCGAATGGGCCTATCTACATCCATTGCCTCTGACAAAAGAAGCAAGGTGACTGGCGATTCACATGGTGGGGGAAGTGGGCACTCTGGTTTTGCAGTTGTCAGGGGAGAGACGGCTCAGGGAGCAACCTCTGACGAGTTTGGTTTCTTTCCTTGTTTTCCTCACGTTTTTTTTCCCCAGTCTCTGGATTTTGCAGACTTCCTTGTGCCCAAGAGAGAGGGAGACAACATCACTAGCCGGGCCTCTTACATCGGACTTTCCTGAGGGAGTCCAGCGGCGGCCAGCCCAGACGTGAGGGGCCTTTACATTGGAGGCTCCAGCCCAGAGGCCAACAAATCACAAGCCAAAGGAAGAGGATCCCAGCCCTTTGCCCTTCCTGAGAGGCTTCTCCCCACCGACCACACCGAGGGGTTTGCACAGCTTTTGGAGGGACACACCAAAGCCTTTCTTCCATCCACCAACCTCCCAGGTGCAGCCCAGCACCGGCCACTCATCTCATCTCCTGCTGTCCGTAAATACCACTGTGTCCGACCGGGACAGACTGTGGTGGTGGGAGGGTTTGGTTCATGGGATTTATTAGTTCAGTCCTCGTTGCTTTGTTTCCCTTTTGAATCTATATCTATATCTATATCTATATATCATAGCTAGGAACTGTTATCCTTCCATTTATCATATCTTAATTAAAAATTTGTTTTGAAATTAAAGGAGGCTTGTCTCCCTGCTTTAGTTCCTAGTCCAACAAAATTTCTAAGTTGCCTAAACTTAAACAGGGTGCAACTTCACGAACAAGGGAAAGGGTAGGCAGGAACTTCCCAACTTGGACATAGGGAGGCAGATACATAACCCTAACAGTAAACCGGGGGTGGAACAGGAACAAATAGGGAATAGCTGCACTGCAGTAAACATGAACCAATCAGATAACTCCAATATAACTCTATGGAATATGGAAAACTACTAGAAAAACCGAATAAAAACCCAATTAATATATAGTATGAAGCATAAAGTCCAATAGGATCACTCCTATATTTTATTTTCTCCCGCTGTATAGCTGGTCTTCCTCCTTGCATCTGTAACAATAAATATTCTTCCACCTTTCATAATCCTCTCTTCTTATTTCTTCTGGTCAAATATCCCCTTCACTACTCCCGACAGGGAACAGGGCTTTCATTCTCTAGCAGAGGAAGCCCTTCAAAAGAGCCCTTGTCAGAGCAGAATTCCTTATGGATGATGATTATTCAAAGACCCAAATGTCAGGACATAGAGGTATTGCTGCTTTCGGAGTACTGTTTGGAAGCCGCATCTTTGGCCACTTCAGGCCCAACGATTTGGGATTTCTGTCTTGGGGAGCAGGGCTGTCGTCTGATGGCAGAAGTACCCATCCAAAATGGCCCTTTTGGGAGCAGGATTGCGTATGGACGAAGATTCCTCCCAGACCCAAGGTACCAGGCCATGGACCATTTACTGCTTTTGGAGTGCTGGGGAATCCACATCTTTGGTCCCTTCAAGCTGAATGCTGCTGCCTTTCTTACTTGGGGAACAGGGCTGTCTTTTCCTTAAAGAAATTGACCTCCTAAGGACCCTTTGGGAGCACAGTTCCTTAAGGATGTATATATTTCCCACTCCGAATTTGCCAAGTCATGGAGCTTTTGCTGCTCTTGGAGTGCTGAGAAAGATGCATCTTTGGTCCCATCAAGCCCAAGGCTGCGGGTTTTCTTTCTTGGGGAAAAAGGCAGTCGTTTCCTGGAAGAAGTACCTCTCTGAAATTGCCCTTTTAGGAGCATAATTCTGTAGGGATGAAGATTCCTCCCACACCCAATGGGTCAAGACACGGAGATATTCCTACTTTCAGAGTGCTGGGGAAACCACATCTTTGCCCCATTCAAGCTCAAGGCAGCAGGTTTTCTTTCTTGCGGAACAGGGCTGTCATTCGCTGGCAGAAGGACGCCTCTGAAATGGCCCTTTTGGGAGTAGAATTCCTTATGGATGATGATAATTCCCAAACCCAAGGTGCCAGATCGTGGAGTTTTTGCTGCTCTTGGAGTGCTGGGGAAGGCGCTCCTTTGGCCCCATTAAGTCCAAGGCTGAGGCCTTTCTATATTGGAGAAACAAGGGTGTCGTTACCTGGCAGATATACCCCTCATTTTGGGAGCAGAATTCCATATGGATGATGATTCTTCCAAGACCCAAAATGCCAAGACGTGGAGGGGCTGTTGCATTGAGAGTGGTATGTAAGATGCATATTTGGCCACTTAAAGTTCAAGGCTTTGGGCTTTCTTTCTTGCGTAACAGTGCTGTTGTTCGATGGCAGAAATACCCCTCCGAAATGGCCCTTTTGAGAGAATTACTCCTTATGGATGACGATTCTTCCAAGACCCAAGGTGCCAGGTCGTGGATCTTTTGTTGCTTCCGGAGTACTCGGGAATATGCATCGTTGGCCCCTTCAATCTCAAGGCTGCAGGCTTTTTGACTTGGGCAACAAGGCTGTCTTTTGCTGCAAGAAATAATTCTCCAAACAGACCTTTTAGGAGCAAAGGTCAGTACTGATGAAGATTTTTCCCAGACCTGAGGTGCCGCGACAAGGAATTTGTGTTGGTTTCAGAATGCTGGAGAAGCTGCATCATTGGGCCCTTCAAGCCTAAAAGCTGTGGGGTTACTTTCTTGGCTAAAAGGTTGGTTGGCAGAAGCACCACTCCGAAATGGACCTTTTGGGATCAGAATTCTGAAAGTATGATGATTCTTCCAAGACCCAGGGTGCCAAGACATGGAACTTTTGCTGCTTTGACACTGCTAGGGAAGCAGCATCTTTGGCCCCTTCGAGCCCAAGGCTGTGGGCTTTCTTCCTTGGGGGGGGCTGTGGTTTGGTGGCAGAAGTACCCCTGCAAAATGGCCCTTTTCGGAGCAGAATTGCATATGGATGATGATTCTTCCGTTATCAAGGTCCCAGGACATGGAGCTGTTGTTTTTGTAGTGCTGGGGAATCTGCATCTTTGTCCCCTTCAAACCTAAGGCTTCAGGTTTTCTATCTTGGAGAATAGGGTTGTTGTTAGCAACCAGAAGAACCCCTCTGAAATGGCCCTTCTGGGAGCAGAATTCCATACAGATGAAGATTTTTCTGAGAACCAATGTGACATGACATTTTGGGGTACTGGGGAAGCCACATCTTTGCCCGTTCAAGCCCAAGGCTGCTGGTAGAATTTCCTGGGGAAAAGGGCAGCCGTTGGCTGCTAGAAGCACCCCACTGAAATTACCTTTTTGGCAGCAGAATTCTCTACAGATGAAGATTCTTCCCACAAGAAAGTTGCCAGTCCGTGGAGCCTTTACTGCTTTCAGAGTGCTAGGGAAGCCGCATCTTTGGAACCTTCAAGCCACAGGCTGCAGCCTTTTTTTCTTGGGGTGCAGGGCTGTCTTTTGCTCACAGAAACAAACCTCCAAATGGCCATTTTGGGAGTAAAATTCCGTACTGACGAAGATTCTTACCAGCCCTAAGTTGCCAGGACAGGGATTTTGTGTTAGTTTAGGAGTGCTGGGGAAGCTGCATTGTTGGGCCATTCAAGGCCAAGGCTGTGGGCTTTCTTTCTTGGGGAACAGGACTGTCGTTTGCTGCCAGAAGCACCCCTCTGAAACTGCCCATATTTGGAGCAGGATATCATACGAATGAAGATACCTTCCACACACAATGTGTGAGGACATGGAGGTGCTACTGCTTTTGGAGTGCTGGGGAAGCTGCATCTTTGGCCACTTCAAGCCCAAGGCTGTGGCCTTTCTTTCATGGGGAAAAGAGGTGTCGTTTGCTGGCTGAAGCAGTCCTGCGAAGTGGCTCTTCTGAGAGTATAATTCCATACGGATGAAGATTTTTCTGAGAACCAAGATGCATGACATACTGGTGTTACTGCTTTTGGGGTACTGTTTGGAAGCTGCATCTTTGGCCCCTTTACGCCCAAGACTTCTGGCTTCCTTTCTTGAGGAACAGGGATGTCTTTCACTGGCAGAAGAACTCCTCCGAAATGGCCCTTTTGGGAGCAGACTTCTGTATGGATTAAGATTCCTCCCAGACTCAAGGTGCCAGGACATGGAGCTTTTGCTGCTTTCAGAGTGCTGTTCAGGAGCTGCATCTTTGGCCCTTTCAATCCCAAGTCTTCAGGTTTTCTTTCTTGGGGAACAGAGCTGTTGTTTGCTGGCAGAAGCACCCCTCTAAAATGGCCCTTTTGGGACAAGGATTCCGTATGGATGAAAATTCCTCCCAGAGCCAAGGTGCTAGGACATGGAAATGCTGGCTGCTTTTGGAGTGCTGGGGAGGACGTATTTTTGGCCTCTTCAAACTCAAGGCTGCAGGCTTCCTTTCTTGGGTAACAGAGCTGTCATTCACTGGCAGAAGCATCCCTTGGAAAAGGCCCATTTGGGAGCAGAATTCCGTATGAATCATGATTCTTCCCAGACCCAAGTTTCTGGGTCTAAGTTTATTTGCTGCTTTCAAAATATTGGGGAAGGCACATCTTTGGCCCCTTTAAGCCCAAGGCTATGCGATTTCATTTTTGGGGAATAGGGTTGTTGTTCACCTGCAGAACCAGCCCTCTGTAATGGCCCTTTTGGGAGAATAATGCCTTTGGGATGGTGATTCGTGCCAGACCCAAGGTGCCACGTTGTGATGGTTTGGTTTTTTTGGAGTGCTAGGGAAGCCTCATGTTTGGCCCCTTCAAGCCTTAGGCTGCCTGCTTTATTTCTTGGGGAAAAGGGCTGTTGTTCGCTGGCAGAGGAAACCCTATGAAATGGCAGTTTTGGGAGCAGAATTGATTACGAATGAAGATTCTTCCCAGACCCAAGGTGCCAAGACATGGAGCTTCTGCTGCTTTCAGAGTGCTGTTCAGAAACCACATCTTTGGTCCCCTCAAGCTGAAGTCTTTGGCCTTTCATTCTTGGGGAAAAGGGCAGTCATTTGCTGGCAGAATCACCCTGTGGGAGGACACTCAAGCTACAAGGATTGGAAGAAACAGATGAAGCAAGAAGACCAGGACAACAGATGCCAGGAGTTTGCTAAATTAGAGACCTTTTAGAAATTGTCTTATTTGTACGGGTTCTCTTTTAATATGTACACCCACCAAGTGAAACTGTTGCCTGCCCTTGCCTTAACCCCATGAATGTATCCCCTGCCTTATCTTCCACTCCCTGGGGGCCTGCCTGCCTGTGACCCTTCATTTCCTCCACTGGCTAACCAGATTCCCTAGCCAGTCCCAGCCCCTGAGGGGTATATAACTGCTTGTTAGTTTAAATAAAGCCTGCTTCTCTCTTCACCACTCAGCCTGAAGGACCTACGTGTGATCAGTACCATCTCCAGCACAGGGGTTTTCCAGCACTGACCCCAGTCCAGAGGCTGTGAGGAGCTGATCCCCACAGTCAAACCCTGTCATAACCCCTCTGAAATGGCCCTTTTTGCTGCAGCATTCCATACGTATGAAGATTCCACCCACACCCAATGTGCCAGGGCATGGAGTTTTTGCTGCTTTCAGAGTGCTGGGGAAAACAACTCTGGCTCCTTCAAGCCCAAGACTGCAACCTTTCTTTCCCGGGGAACAGGGCTGCCATTTGCTGGAAGAAGTACCCCTCCGAAATGGCCCTTATGGCAGCTGAATTCAGTACAGATGAAGATTCCTCCCACACCCAAGGTGGCTGCCTGTGGAGCATTTAATGCTTTCGGAGTGCTGGGGAAGCCGCATCCTTGGCCCCTTCAAGCCCTAGGCTGAGGGCTTTCTTACTTGGAGCACAGGGCTGTCTTTTGTTGGCAGAAACAAACCTCCAAATGGCTCATTTAGGAGGAAAAATTCAGTACTGATGAAGATTCTTCCCAGAACTAAGGTCCCAGGACAGAGATTTTGTGTTTGTTTCAGAGTGCTGGGGAAGCTGCATCTTTGGCCCCATAAAGCCCAAGGCTTTGGTCTTTCTTTCTTGGGGAACAGGGTTGTTGTTCGCTGACAGAAGCACCCTTCTGAAATGGCCCTTTTGGGAGTAGAATTCCAAATGGATGAAGATATTTCACAGATGGCAAGGTGACACATCATGGAGCTTTTGCTGCTTTTGGAGTGCTGCAGTAAAGTAAAAGAAAAAGAAAAAAAAATATAAAAGCTCACATGAGAGCTCATCCAAGAGCCACTTTAGGGCAGCACGGGCCCTTAAGGCTCATAAACTCACACACACACTTCATGCAGTGGATCAATCAAAAAACCCTTATTATCATACCAAACCTTGTATTTATAATCTGTGCTTTTCAATTACATCATTATATGAAAAATTGGATAGCTTAGAACTGTCTATTCTCAGGCCACCTAAAGTCTGAAGTCCATTGGTCTTAATGTTAATTAACTCCTCCTGAAAGCTCATCCCATGACGGCTCTCTAAAGGAATTTTGGGAGTACCAGCATATGTTCTTCTTATAGATAAGTCCCACTCCAAAGCTGAGAACTGCTCTTCTGAAATATGTAAACACAGGCTTATTTTTCCTGGGAACTGTACAATGAATTGTTCATAGAATATTCACAGAATATCCAATTTTCTGCTTTCTGCCACACTGCAGAAGCCACATCTTTGGCCCCTTCAAGCCCAAGGCTGTGGGTTGTCTTTCATGTGGAATAGGGCTGCTGTTCACTGGCCAAATCACCCCTCGGAAATGGTTGTTTTGGGAATTCAGTACAGATTAAGGTTCATCCCACATCCAAGATGGTAGGTCATGGAGCTTTAGCTGCTCTTGGAGTGCTGGGGAAGCTGCATCTTTGTCCCCTTCAAGCCTCAGGCTGCAGGCTTTCTTTCTTGGAGAATAGGGCTGTCGTTCGCTGGCAGATGCACCACTCCGAAACGGCTTTTTGTGGTGGAGGACTTCACATGGATGAAGATTCCTCAGACAGTCAAGGTGGCAGAACATGGAGCGTTTGCTGCTTTGAGTGTTGTGGGGAAGCCACATCTTTGGACCCTTCAAGCCCACGGCTGAGGCCATTCTTTCTTGGGAAAAGTAGCTGCTGTTCGTTGTCAGGAACACCTCTCCACAAATGGCTATGTTAGGAGTAGGATTCCATACGAATGAGTATTCTTCCCAGACACAAGGCACCAGGACATGGAGGTTTTCCTTTTCAAGCCCATGTTCGGGTCCCAAAAGGGCCATTCTCAGAGAGGAGATGTAGAACAACAGCCCTTTTCCCAAAGAAAAAAAAAGCCCTCCGCTGTGGGCTTGAAGGGGTCAAGGATACGGCTTCCCCAGTATGCCAAAAGCAGTAACACCGCCATGTCCTCTGCACCTTGGGTCTGGGAGGAATCTTCACCCATATGCAATTCTTCTCCCAAAAGGGACATTTCTGGGGAGTGCTTCTGTCAGCCAATGACAGCCCTCTTCCTCTAAAAACAAAGCCCGCAGACTTGGGATTGAAGGAGTCAAAGATGTGGCACCCCAGCACTCCAAAAGCAGCAATGCATCCAAGTCCTGGCACATTGGATCTGGGAAGAATCTTCATCTGTGTCAAATCCTCGACCAACAAAGAACCATTTAGGCAGGGTGCTTTTGCCAATGAACAACAGCTGTTTTCCCCAAAAAAGAAAGCCCTCAGCCTTGGGCTTTACAGGGTCAAAGATGTAGCTTCCACTGCTATCCAAAAGCAGGCAAAGCTCCATGTCCTGGATTTTGGGGTGTGGGAAATATCTTCATCCGTATGGAATCCGGCTCCCAAAAGGGCCATTTCGGAGGAGTGGTTCTGCCAGTGAACGACAGCCCTTTTCCCCAGGAAAGCAAGCACATAGCCTTGGGTTTGAAGGGAGTAAGGACGAGGCTTCCCCAGCAAACTGAAAGTAGCAAAAGCCCCATGTCCTGGCACCTTGGATCAGGCAGGAATCTTCATCCATACACAATTCTGCTCCCAAAAGGTCCATGTCACAGGGTTGCTTCTGCCGTCGAATGACAGCCCTTTTCCTCAAGAAAGAAAGCCCGAAGACTTTGGCTTGAAAGGGCCAAAGACGCAGCTTGCCCCGCACATCGAATGCAGCAAACGCTCCACGTCCCATCACCTTGAATGTAGGAGGAAGATTCCTCCATATGAAATCCTTCACCAAAAAAGGGCTATTTCAGAGGGGTGCTTCTGCCACTGATCAACAGCCCTTTTCCCCAAGAAATAAAGTTTGCAGTTTTGTGCTTGAAGGAGCCAAAAATGCGGCTTCCCCAACATTCTGAAAGTAGTTAAAGATCCATGTACTGTCACCTAAAGTGTGGGAGGATTCTTCATCCATATGAAATCCTCCTCCAAAAACGGGCCATTTCAGAGGAGTGCTTCTGCTAGCGATAAACTGCCTTTTTGCCGAAGAAAGATAGCCCGTTGCCTTGGACTTGAAGGGGCCAAAGATATAGCTTCCCCAGCACTCCGAAATGAGCAACACCTCCATGTCCTGGCGCCATGGGTCTGGGAGGAATCTTTATCCGTATGGAATTCTGCTCCCAATATGGCCATTTCGGAGGGGTGTTTCTGCCAGCGAAAAAAAGCCTTTTTCCCCAAGAATGAAAGCCCACAGCCTTGGTCTTGACCGTTCCACTAATGCAGCTTCCCCAGCACTCCGAAAGCAGCAAAACTTCCATGTCCTGGTGCCTTGGGTCTGAGAGGAATCCTCATCCATATGGAATTCTGCTCCCAAAAGGGCCATTTTGGAGAGTTTTTTTCTGCCAACGAAAAAAAGCCCTTTTCCCCAAGAAAGAAAGCCTGCAGACTTTAGCTTGGAGGTGCGTCTGATGCGGCTTCCCTGGCAGTCCAAAAGCAGCAAAAACTCTGTGTCCTGACACCTTTGGTCTGCTAGGAATTTTCAGGTGTTATGAATTCTTGTCTCAAAGTCAGGAAGCAGGTTGTAAGCAAGCTTTTTCCTAACTCATTTCTCTGCCAGCTTTATGAAGCATCAGCCTGTTCTCTGTCTCGCCAAGTCCACATTGTCTGTGTGCTTCTCACACATAAAAATACATCAGGACAAAAGCAGTCCATCCAATTTCTTCTGAGGAAACACTCTGGGGCCTTTCACTTTCCTGGTCATTTCTTTGGCCACCCTTCTATCACTCTTGCAGTCTGCATCTAAACTGAACTGTTTCTAGCCAGATTTCGTACAGCGAAATGTGCTGGCACTAAAACCTGTTTGGATTCCTGCTATGCACCTTCTTTCTCAGCTTTAGCTACCATCACACGCTTTTCATCTCCCAGTGCCTTCTATAGCTCTTGCACTGAAGAGCAAGAGGAACACTGGCCTCTGCAAGTCTTGAAAATGTGTGATGCAATATAGACCTTAGGAAAAACAAAGTGCAAAAGCATAGCAGGATGTGTGTGGTGTACATGCTACAGAGGGGAAGAACATCAGTAGTGGGCCTGTGCTCTTACGAAGCTGATTGGCTGTCCATGATAGGGATTTGCCAGCAACACATTTCTGTCCTTGCATCTGTTACCTGGGAACAATCCTTGGATGCAATCAGTTTGGAAGTGCCATCAAATTTTCTGTGGTGTTGTCCTGAAAGAAAAGGAAGATTCACTCCCATAGGAGGGAAAGAACATAGCCCCACTGCTTCAGGGGCAGAAGATAGGCTGCCCAGAGAAGCCATAGCCAGCAAAACCCTTCTGTCCTGGCTCCTTTGGCCTGGATTATCTCTTGACATAATCAGTTTTGGAGGTGGAATTAACACTTCAGTGGTAATGTCCCAAAGAGAATTTCCCACAGGAAAGAATGTACTATTCGCAGTAAAGGTATTCTGGCACCTTTGTGTGGGATCAATCCCCTTATGTATCCTATTTTGAGAAGGAGCAATTCCATTTCTTTTGTGATGTGAGGGTCATAGTCCCTCTCTGTGGCACAGAAACCAGTTTTGGATCCACACTTCGTATAATCTTGGTGAATTTAATTACTTTACCTTGTATAAAGTGGTACTGGTTTTAAGTGTTGCATCACTACAGAGCTAATGCTGGAGATTTTTGTCCTGGTCCTTTTAGTGGCTGAGAATTTAGTGGTGGAGTTTGATTTAGGATCCTGACTCTGTAAGATTGAAAAATTACAATGGAACATAGAGAACTGAGAAGGAAAGTGCGGATACCAGGGTTTGTGGTGTTCTTCAGCTCGCTCAACCTGGAGGTGAAGCCAGCAACAGTTTGGTCCCCTGACACTTTGGTGAGCTATATTTTCAACAGATGTTTTCTCAATTCTGGATTCTGAATGAGAGTAAAAAATGTATTAATACATAGAATTGGGAAGGAGTTTGTGGAGTGATTCGAGTGTAGGGCAAATAAGAGTTTGTACAGGAAAGGGGAAGGTCAGGAAAATCTTTCTGTCCTGACACATTAGAGAAGCGTTTGATGAAGCGTTTTCACCATTGGAACTGCTCTTTGGGTTGTTGCTTCATGGGTACACAGTGCTATCTGGTGGAACTGTTTAATTGTGACTCTGGGCAATGTCTACTAGATGGCAGTGTGTACGTGAAAGATATGTTCAATGTGTCAGTGTTTTTGCCAAAACATGGCTTGTGAAGAGCCAAAATTGAAAACGTCCTCCACTGCTCTCAAAGAAAATGTGCTGGCAAAGAAGGATTTCACAGACCTGACTTTCCATTTGCAAACGTGTATTTGCATCACAATTAAGGGGAGGTTTCTATTCCTTGCAACCTGAAAACTACGCATAAAACCATCGTGGACTGCATCTTCGATTTCTGTCATGTATAGCACTTACATGCTTTTCAGACTTGCAGAGTCCAAAATGTCCATCTTCTTCTTGCACAAAAAAATGTGTCATGACAGAAGCAGTTTTCTGGACTGCTACTGTCAGAACACGCCTTTGCCATTGTTATAGTTTCAGAATCTAATGGAATTTTTTCTTTCCCCACTGCCAGAATGAGGGGCAAATTGCTCTACCCCAGTCCATTTGCCTCTAACAAAAGAAGCAGGATGACCGGTGATTTAGGGTGGGGGGGGAAGCAGACACACTGGTTTTGCAGTTGGCAGGAGAGAGACGGCTGAAAAAGAAACCTCCCTGAGCTTTTGGTTTCTTTCTTTGCCTTTCCTGCTGCTTCCCTTTCCCATCTCTGGATTTACGGAGCCTTTTTTGTGGATTGTTTTTTGACTTTTTGCCCGAGAGAGAGGGACGACATCACTAGCTGGGGGCTCTTTACATTGGGCTTTTCCTGGGGGGGCCAGCGGCGGCCAGCCCAGATGTGAGGGAACTTTTACATCGGAACCTCCAGTCCGAGGCCAGCAGACCACAAGCCGAAGCAAGGAGGATCCCAGCCCTGTGGCCTGTCTGAGCGGCTTTCTCCCCACCGACCTCACCGAGAGATTTTTTGCACGGGTTTTTGGAGGGACACGCCAAAGCTTTACTTCCCATCCACCAACCCCCTGGGGGCACTCCAGCACTGGTCACTCGTCTCCTCGCTTGCTACCCGTAAATACCGACTGTGCCCGACACGACAGACTGTGTGTGTGTGTGTGGAGGGGGGGGTTTGATTCAGGAGTTTTTATTCGTTCAGTCTTGGTTGGTTTTGTTTTTTTTTTCTCTTGAATATACATATATACATATATATCTCATAGCGAGGAACTGTTATCCTTCCATTTATCATACCTTAATTAAAATTTGTTTTGAAATTAAAGGAGACTTGTCTCTCTGTTTTAGTTATAAATTTTTCTAAGTTCTCTAAACTTAGACAGCCATGCACTTTCATTTTCAGCTATACATATTATCCCATTCCGTCCCTCTTGGAAGCCTGCATCTAAACCAAAAACTCTCTGGCTCCATCTTGCACAGAAAAATGTGCCAGGGTGAAAGGCTTGTTCAGACCTTGATTGCTAGTTTAGAAACTTGCATCCACCTCAAGATCCAGAGGTAGTCCTCTTCCCTTGCAGCCTGTGAACTACAGTTACCCCTCGGAACTCTATACTTTCTTACTCAGGTATATGTACCATGAAGCACTTTCAGTCTCTCAGAGTATGACACACTTCTCCCACAGAACAGAGTCACTGAATCTCACCTTCTCCACACAGACTTTCATGTAAACACAACGTATTTGGGCTACGCACCTTCTTTCTCAACTGAAACACCAGGTTGTAAGGGATGCATTACGATCATCAAGTCCAGCTCCTGCACAGGGCACTCCAAGAATCCCTCCATGTGCCTGTGAGCATTGTGCAAACACTGCTTGGTGCTGTGACCACTTCCCTGGGGAATCTGTTCCAGTGCTCAACCATTCTCTAGGTGAAAATCTTTTCCTTACCTCCAACCTAAATGTCCCCTGACTCAGTCTCATGACACTGACCTGTCCTCAAGTCCTGTCACTGGTTACAAGAGTGAAAAGATCTGTACCCATCCCTCCAGTTCCTCTTGTGAGATCTTCCCTCAGTTTCCTCTTAGGATGAACCATCTGCTGGTGAGTTTGCAACCATTAGATGGAACTCAAACATTCTGCATTAATTCACTCATGAACCATAGGGATTTAATACCGATTTTAGGTATACCTGTGCATCTGGTAGGTGAATGTCCACATCTGTGCATAGTAGCAAAGGGCTTTTATTGAAATATAGCAAGAGTACTCCAAATGTGGGTAAATAATTCATTCATTCCAGTGAGTAGGAACACTGAATATTTCATGTCCAAATCAAGGAAATATTATTGATTCCTGATGAGTGATATAAAAACCTCTGATGAAGAGCATGGGCATACATCCCTCAGTAGATAGGCTGCTGGTACACAATTTTTGGTAAGTAATTTAACATGGCTGTGGCTTTTTTCCCACATTGTTAAAGTGAGGTATGACACCATCTGCTTTAAAGTGTGCTTAAGTGTCCAATAGGTTATTAGTGAAACGAGTTGGGGTGCATCATGCTTGTACACAATGGCAGACAAAAATGTTGTCATCTAGAAATTAATGTTCTACCACAAATCCTGCACTATGCTGTCCTCCAGTTTCTGAGCATCAGGAAGAGGACACTCCAGATTTGTTTTCTTACAGACCTCTAAACAAAACAAACAAAAGATAATCTACTGTTCATTTTGTAAGCAGTTAGGGTTTTTTTTATTTTAATTAAAGAATAACCAATATTATAAAGTCCAGAGGTCCCAGGCAAGATCAGTTCTGTGTTGCACAGCGTCTTGCACAAAGAGAATAAAAGGAATTCCTTCTCTTCAGCAGGTTATAATCTTCACAGAAAAAAAAAATGTACCTGGGGACAAAGAAAGCAATGTGTCCTAGTAAAAGCAAAAAAGGTGTTACTTTACATAAGGGAATTCAGAGGTAAAAGAGTAGCTCAGCAGCTGGTGTAAAGCTGATATAGTGCCACTGATTCTGTGAGTTAACAGCAATATATACCAGGAGAGGACATGCCTCAGGTAGGGGAAGTGTCCTTCTTAATGTCATGTTCAAAGTATATCCTATAATTTTCAAAATCCTAATCACAAAACTTTCTCTTTCATGAGCTTGCTTTCCCAATGGTCAACCTCAAGGACTCAGCTGAAACATCATTGCACCTAGCTGGGATTTTACATGGGCACAGAGAAAGACTAGTTCTGATATGAAAAGGACAAGACTGAAAAACTGTAATTCATGGTTTTAAAGGAGTATCAGGTGGAAGGAGAGTAGAATTCTTGTTACTTCCAAACAAATTTTAAAAATTATTCTTATTCTAAATGATTCTTAATGATTAAATGTTGTCTTCTCTCACTGAACACTGTGTGACATATTACTATCTAAGCTTTTATGAGTTAAGTGAGTTGTCTGTTAACTGACTAGATTGTTCTGGATGCATTAGGTACATGCAACAGTCACTGAAGATTGTTTTTCCTTACCTGCATTGAGGTGATATTGTGACTATATTAACAGTAACAATACAGTACAGAGCAGTTTGATTTCTCAAGACACATGGGAGGCAGATGGCTTCAAAATATTTCTCAATAGTTACTTCACCTTTCAAATAAAAGGAAATAACTAGGAATAACGGTTAATTATTCTGAGAAAAAGACTCTCCTTTATCAGTTTGTATATATAAACAAAAGGCACTCAAAAAAATTAGCAAAAGTCACCAGAATATTGAAGAAGGAGCAGGAACACCCGATCTATTAGAAGATTAATGACTCTTTGATATACTGTCCCTCAGAGAAGGAAAAGCCTGACTTCCTACAAGTACATTTTGCCAACTGTCAAAACCATGCAGGGAAACCGGTAGGGAAACTAGTTCCTAATCTGTCAATTAATTGATAGAATATATGAAATTCATGAATTGATAGCAGAACAGTCCAGAACTGTACTGTAAAAATTTGTACAGTGGAGATTTATCAGGAGCACTTTACAGAACCTAATCCAAAGCCAGCACAGTGCCCTTTGGAAGCGTTTGACTGTGAGAGCAAAACTCCAGAGAAAACATTACCAAGAGGAGTTAGTACCAGTTACACAAATTCTTTTTTGAAAAATTAAGAAGATGAGCACAATACATGTGGAGAGCTCCTCTTGATTCACAGACCAAGTTAAGAACATTGCAGTTTCCACTTTTGGCATTTCTTCCTGTTTGTGTGGTTATTAAAACAAAATGCAAAACTTTTTGCAACAGTCATCAGAAAGGCAGGTGACTAGAGGAAGATCAGTCAAATGAGTATTGAGAATAGGCTTGCAAGGAGATTTTTTAACTGAAACCTTGCTTTGAACATGAATTCTGAATTTTCTGCCTTTGTTCAGTGCTATTCCTGTGTTTCACGAATGCTAACGACTGAACAAATCCATCCTTTCATGGCTAGGCTTTGCAAATGAAGATTTGGGAAGGGCTCTATCCACGTTTACTGCAAGTGTGCTGATGGCTAAAAAGGCTGATGCAAGAGAGGCAAGTCCGGTTGCAAAAGGCACAGTGGAAAGTCTTCGTAGGTGGTACTGTTGAGGCACAGTTCTTTCTGTGTTGTCTTTTCTCCTCAAGACTGATTCTGCGTGTGCTTTCAAAGGAGACAGCAGTGTTATGGATGGTGTGTCTCCACATCTCCTGATTGGAGGCCAGAGTGAACCACTGATGGCAGTCAATATGGCCAAGGCTGAGGTGTTGTTTCAGGGAGTCCTTNGCCGTCTGAGGAAATGATGCTTCCCAGATAGCTGAACTGCTGGACTGACTAAAGCTCTGATATGCCTATGGTGATGTGGGGATGATGGAAGACTTCCTGAGGTGCAGGTTGCTAGAGAACTTCTGTCTTCTTCAGGCTGACTTCCAGCCCCAAAAGCTCAGCAGCCTCTGCACATGCAGAGCTGTTTCTGTGCGAGCAATGAGGGCAGCATTGTCAGCAAAAAGCAGTTCGCGGACAAGGTAGCTTAGGGTCTTAGTGTGGGCCTTCAGCCTCCTTAGGTTGAAGAGGCTTCCATGGGTAGGATACCGGGTGTAGATGCCATTTTCTTCATCGAAGTCTACCCTGGTCCTTTGGAACATCATGCTGAAGAAAACTGTAAATAGGGTTGGTGCGAGAACACAACCTTCTCTCACAGTGTTAGTTATTGGAAAGGGCTCAGAGAGAGCATCGCTGTACCTGACTTGACTGAGCAGACCCACATGTAAGAGGATGATCTTTTTGAGGAATTTGGGGGGACATCCTGATCGTTCCAGGATCTGCCACAGTCCTTTTCTGCTCACAGTGTCAAAAGCTTCCAAGTTTCCAAACTTCGGGTGGAATTCCATCAACCCCAGCTGCCTTGCCGGTTTTCACCTGCTGTATGGCCTTAAGTGTCTCTCCCAGAGTAGGGGCTATATCCAATTCAT
>VXAU01004789.1:114552-138478 GCA_013399695.1 Formicarius rufipectus | reverse complement strand
ACACAGTCACACACAGAGACACAGACACGCACACATACACGCGTGTGTCCCCGCACCGGCGCTCAGGGCTGCTGGAGTACTCACGAGCGCAGAGAAAGCAGCTGCAGCATCCCTGTCCGGGAGGGGAGGACAGAGCGGGACCGGGAATAACTCCCGACCCACGGGACAGGAGGAGTCCGATTCTATTCCTAAGAAAAAGAGGAGTTAATTCTTTCTTTCTCTCTTTCTTTCCTTCTTTCTTTCCTTCTTTCTCTCTCTCTTTCTACCTTCCTTCTTCCCTTCATCTTTTGCAAGGAAGTAAGGGAATGTATCTGTTTATGCAGTGTGAAAATTCAAGTTTTCATCTAAGCTAGTACAAATGAAGAAATTGTCATGTGTTGGCACAGGGAAATGTCATGTGTGATAGTGGATGAAATTGCTGCATCCAGTTCCCCAAACATGCAGTGATAGGAAAAGTTTTTAAAAAAATGAGATCCCAATTTATTATTTTTGCTCGTGTTACGAAGGAATGCAATGAACAGCAGGGTTGTGAGAAGCAGGGAAACACAATAAAGTACTGGGTCACTTTTACAGGAAAAGTAAATCCAGCCAACACCCAGGAGTTTATTTCCAACTCTTTTGGAACGTACTCGGAGTCTGCCTTAACTTTCACAACAATTCAGAACCATAAATTTAAATTTTTCCTCCAAAATGTGAACCACACAGTCAGTAAGAAAACAGTGACATAGGTTGTTCCCAGAAGTTAGGATGCAGAGGTTTGTTTGCATAGCTTTATTTTACAAGGGAAGACAAAAAACAACAGTAGAGGGAAGTCTGTGCTTTAACCAAGGGCAGAGAAAAGGCATTGTGTAAGCCTTAGAGACGTGATTTTGAAAATGGGCTTGGCATGGATCTAATTCTTCTCCCAGTGGAATTAAGGGCAGTTTTACCATTGACTTAATAGGAATAAAGTAAAGCTGCTGCCCAGTGCTTTTTAAAATCCCATACCTTAGATGTTAGAATATGCAATAGATTAATTAAAAACAGGTTTAGAGAAGAGTTACATACAAATGTCAGACTGTGTTGCAAAACTACCCTACGTATACAAGCAAATGCCTCTGTAAAATTTCAAGATTATACATGAAACTGAAGGATCAGGGGCCAAACTTTGTATCCAATGAGATCAGTAATTTTTTTATTTTTTTTTTTTTCTGAGTTACATTTCCCCACATTTAGATGCAAAACTATTGCTTAACCTAAACAGTAAGCACTCTGATTTTGGAACATTTCTCAGAAAAGTGTAACATAGTCCAATATCTGTGCCAAGACAAAATAGTTTAGAATTGAAGAGTTCAGACTGCTTGCAAAAAGAAAAAAATAATCCATGGTGCCTTTTTTTTTTTATTTTATTTTTTTTTTTTAAGCAACATTTAAGGTAGCAAATATGGAGTTTAGTTGCTGAAAGAGTTGACTAGTGAAAAAACTTCCTAAATGGTGAAATACCACTCTCAGCTTCAGCAAGCATATTCTGCTTCAATCACTGTGTATGTGGGTGTACAACATTTTTCACAGATTGCCCTCAAAACTCATCAGTACTTATTAGATAATACTTGGATGTAGAAGTTGCTGCTGGAAGAAGTCCCTTTCTTCAGTATTCTGAAGTCATTCCCTAGGTTGCCATTTTTCTATAACACTTCATGAATGGATGCAGGAATTGAAAATACCATCACATGAGGTTCTGCTGCTGTGCCTCATAAACTGAAGCTCTCTGAACTCATCAGCCTCTTGTCTTCTTTCACTGTCCACCCCAAATCCTAGGGCTTAAATGTAGACCAATGCCAGGGTTTTCACTGCCACACTCATCACTGTCTGTGTTGACCTCCCGAGCATGAGAGAAGCAACGGCAAGGATTTCTTATACAGACAGAAATTATTAAACTCTCAAACCTTTGTGATATGATGACCATTCCAAGGACAATGATAATCTGGGTTCAGGACTCAATTTGAAATTTTGTACGCAGAGAGTTCCTGTTGTTAGCACCTAATGTTACTGTTACCCGTGAAGTCCTGTGGGAACTATTCAGTGGGACTATTGACACATGTAAAGTTACTGGTGTACAGAGCTGTTCACTACATGAGAGCAATGGAGACTGAAAGAAAAAAAACCTGCTTCAACCCAAGAGTGATGTACAAGTTCTTTGTTTCTTTTCAGTCAATAATTTACTTTAGGCACAAGGTATTCCGAAGAACATGGAAATACAGAGAGTCTCTCATAAAACAAACAAACAAACAAAACCCCAAACAAAACAAAACAAAAAATACACCAACCAAACAAACAAATAAAAATACCAAGCCCTAATTGCAAATAGTAAAATGAAGGGCTTTACATGCTCAGTTTCAACTGGCTGTGTTCAACAGGCTACTGAGCTATAAATTTAAGCCATGTTGATAGATGTCCAACAAAGCATGAACAAATGAAGCCTGGTGTTTGCATTAATCTAGTGACAGCAGTGGAAAGCCCACCTGTCTGCACCAGGACTTGTATTAGAAAAGCTTCTTTGAATACAACTCTGCCAGCATATCCACCTAGTGGAAACATTGAACTGGCTGACACTTTGGGTTGGTTGTTTTTGCTAATCGAGCTGTATTACTTCCTGGATGACATCAGCAAAAACAAGGAGAAAAAAAAGTCTTCGAGCAGTTGTTTTTTTATACTGGGTAAGGCTGGGTCCTACCCATTCTGGTTATACCAACAAAATACTGAACTGCATCCCTCCCATGGAGGGAAATACTGCTTCTGTGAGTTCAGCAGTAGGATCAGGAATAATTTTCCAGCAATCATGCAGAGGTCAGGCATTTATAGAAAGGTAGAACTGATACATGAGAGGTGGTGAGAGAGAGATTTGCATAATAAGGGACACGGCTCTTTTCTGTACTAAATGTTCTGAATTGGGAAATTTGTTGCCTGGAAAAAAAGTAACCCTTCTTAACTTTTTTTGTATGCTGGTTTGTGTTTGGGTTTTTTGTTTGTTTGGTTGGGTTTTTGTTTTGGTTTGGTTTTGGTTTTGTTTTGGGGTGTGGTGTTTTTTTTTTTTGGGTTGGTTGGTTGGCGGGGTTTTTTTGTTTGTTTGCTTTTGTTTGTTTTGTTTGGGTTTTGTTTGTTTGTTTTTAATTATTTTATACCTAATTTTTCATGGTTATGCCTTAGATTTTGTCTAATGTTAAGGAGTTAGCCCTCATGATATGAAAGACACGTGTAACAGTATTTACAGTTTTCCCAGTTTTAAACACATTAATCTGAAGCAGAGATACTGATTGATACTCCTTTCCAGAGGGCAAGTTTGTAACATTGCCACTCCCTTGCAAGGAGTTCCCAGTGTTACCTTCTGGTTAAGACTACTGTAAAAAATTACTTGACAGCTTCCCTTTGAAATGCAATACTTTTGTTCAGTTCTTCACATATACCTTTAACATTCTTGCCTTCGGGAATGTGATTCATAAACCTAAGTTAGACACCCAGCTCTTCATAGAATAAATAACATGACATAGGATTTCCAGGGCTCACAGGCTGGATTCATAGCACATAACATGTTGCCTGGAAGGAGGCTTTGACCATTTGAGGACCAGATGTGTATGAAATGTTCTCTGTCTCTCTGATTTTGGTGGTTGGCTGTGGCTCTAAATTCAAAATGTGAGGAAAGTGTGATTCACAGCCACAAAACTTTGCTTGATCTTCAGTGCTTTGAGAATATAGGACTGCCTGATGTTTTTCTTTAAGAGCTCAGAAGAGAGAAGTGTTGACCACTTATTTAAGAGTCCTGTGATTAGAACACTTGCTCAGGAAGTTGGAGATCTGTGTTTTTTACAAGTATTGTTTTCATCTTGGGAGATTCAAATTACCCTCTTTTGCCTTTCATTAATATCCAGTAGAGCATATACATTCTTCACCAGCTTTCCTTTTAAAGTAGTGCCATAACTTAGAGAGGAGTGAAGGACTCTGTAGGCAAAGAGGAGAAAAGCTTTCCATTGAGTGTTGCTTAACAACCCTGGAGTAAGCCTGCTCTGCTCCCAGAGAAACCTACAGCCTAAGAGCTAGGGCACTGATCTGAGAGATGGAAGACAGCAGTTTATCCCCTTCTCAATGAGATGGGTGTGCAACACTGGTCTCCTATTTGAGTATGAAAAAGAGGGGAAAGAAAATTAAATTTTATGACATCCTTTATCAAACATTTCCTCTGGCTCAACACGAGATGAATGTGAGAAATAAATGTGCCTGGAATATGAAGCTATGGACTCACAAACCTTCTTAACCACTTTTTCAAACTCTTTTCTGGAATGGTTGTCAATGCTATGGAAGGTCTCTTTTCTACCAGCATCTTTGCAAATACCTTCCACAACTCCTTCCATCCCCACCTGAGAGAGAGAATGATTCATTTCTCCAAATGAAATCTCTGTAGTGCATGTAGCTTTCAGTTTTTATTGGGAGGGCTCACTGGAAGTGCCCAAGTAAGCATCCAAGGGCAGAAAAACCCTTCCCTTTCTCTCATTCCCAAGATTTCAGAAGGCACAGAAAATGAACTGCAAGAAATGTTGTCTGAAGAAAATATTTGACTTTTCTATAAAAACATGAAAGATTAAAATCATTTTCTTCAGCATTACAAGAAACATAAATCTAAAATTTGAACTCTTACTGCTTGCAGTAGTGTATTCAGTACTTGCATGAAGTTATCATACTCAGCCCCATATGGCTTCTTTGAGAGTATCTCACTTAAATTACTCCTTGATTTTCATATTTTTTAAATTGTTTTAGTTACTTTTGCACTCCTTCAAATAAACTAAGCCATAGTTTTCAATGTGCAAGGGAGAGCAATATATAGGTAAACAGAGGAGGAAAAAAGGAAAGAAGAACTACAAACTTTGTCTTTCTTGGTGGAAGTTTATCAATGATCACATCCCTGAAGAGAATTTTAGCCATCAAGCTAAGAAATAGGGACCATTTAAGATTCAGAACCTCATATAATTATTCTCATAGCAATTAAAGATGAAGTAGTTTTGAGAGATCCCCTGAAATTCCATCTGAATTTTAGATCTCTAGGAGATTATTAAAAATCATAACAGGTAATGACCTACTGTCTTCCCGTGCCCTTTAGAAGTGAAGAAACTACTGTTAGACAGAGTAAGACTGCTGTTGTTCTCCTTTCAGTCTCCCATTTTGTACCCATGGTCCCCAGAAAAGATAGAAGGCAGTGCTTTCATTGCTGTAATCAAGTTTGTATATTCCATTCACATGTATGAGTTTAGTTGATTCTGACGAGATTAAATCAAGACAAGAAGGCAAAATTTTGTAAGAGTGTCCTTTGAAAACAGACTTACTGTCCTTTCTGAAGTAGGATCATTTTCTTGAACCAGAGGGGAGATATGTCAGCAGAAAACAAGACGCAGCCATTGGAGGTGGCGTTCGAGCCATTCGAGAGCTGTGCAGCTGCCAGATGATTGGAATAACTGGGCATCCTGGTTTCAAAGCAGATATGACTCTTTTAGTGTATATCCTCAAAGAAATGTGGTTGGAACAGATATTACTAACCAGATAGACTGGCTAAAGAGTAAAAATATTCTATAATATATGGCTGAAAGTATCAGCAAGTGATCTTAAAAGAAAAGGACACTATGAATTCTTTATACTGGCTGTGTTTAATTTGTACAAATTTTAATTCCATATTCAATGGTTTCTTGACTATTTAATAAAAAACAATATTCCCAAGCTTTTATCACCCCAAGCACACATGACGCCACATGGATTATGTAAATTGTCCTCATGTAATACTTGAAGTAGTGTCCTTATGTCTCTCTCTTCCTAGTGGTTATTTCCCTAACTGGATGAGTTAATTCCTCTCAACAACACATTTTACTAGAACAAGTACATATATGATTTGCTGACTGCGCCCTGATTGACTGAAGCATTACTATGAACTTACTTAATTTTTGAGTCCATTTTAAAGTTGCTTTCTCTTTCTGTAAAGCAAATGTAGCTTTGGGATCATAAGCAGCAGAATTTATATATTTATGTATTTGTTTAGTTAATCTTTTCTATGGAAAATATTCCACTGCTTACTGGCTTCCTCATCTGGTGCATATTTCCCAGTGATGCAATTATGGCCACTACATATTTCCTTTACATAGACTGGTTCAAAACTGTGGTCAGTTCCATCAATCCTCAATGGATTCTGTTACTCAGAGCCACAGAAGCCTTTTGTGATGGAGGGTTAATATTTATTTATTTATTTATTTATTTATTTTTTCCTTTCTGTCTATATGATGTGTTTTCTGCCTCACCTTGCCAATAGTGAGATATTGCATCAGATGTGACCCACTACCACTTGATGGGCTGTGTGAATTATTTTTTTGCAAAATCCTTCCCCAGGTAATGGCTCTCAGCTGCATAGGCAGATGGTGCATGTGCATGCGATGCACATGTGAATGCTCAAATCTTACACCATTGTGAATTATTTGTCTTCTCTAAATTAAATCCAGGAGTTTCAGCCTCAGTTCTGGTCTTTAATCCTGCTGAAATGCCTTTGATTTACTGCTTGGGCTACATCATGCAGAAAAAAAAAGTCAGTGCTAATCTGACCTTTTCTCTTGCTGTTTGGTTAAACCAATATTTTATTGAAAATTTAGACAAGAAAAATGATTTGGCCATTTTTTTTGTGTGTGATGGTGAACCTTTGTTTCTTCAGCTCCTAAATAAGAGCTAACCTGTTTTGCAGTAAGACCTAATGTATGAAGTTTACTTTTATATCCTTAGATGAAATGTTGTTTTGGGCTGCAAAGTTCTGCTTTGTTTTACTTAGAAATTAAATTCCTCCTAGTATTCAATGCTCCATTACTAATCCAAGGACTTGTAGTATACCACCACAGTATACAATCTATCCTAGGCCAATTTTGGTTCATTTAACTTTTTTGGCTGTCTTCCTGTGACACATATCTCTTTTCTCCCCCACATATGTCCAGTTGTCCCTGAGCCTTCTGTTTTATTGACAGTTGTAGTGCTTCAATGTCATCTGATGCTCTGGTTCATTGCTGCAGCCCTGAGCTTGCAGCGTGTAATGGTTTCCTCTATACAAGGCATCTTTGAGTGCATTATGTTCCTTAAAAGCACCAGGCAGTATGGGACTCCAAACATAAGAATGACAAGACTGAATTAGCTTTTCAACAGATTGCAATTTATGATGAAACTCAAGAAAATATTCATGGTTGAAAAGGGAAGATAATTATTGAGTTAGAACCAAATGTTTCTTAGGGAAAACCTTTTCTTTCAGAGAAGATACTGAAGATTGAAGAATGCATTTTTGGCTTTCAAACTGATTTCTGTGGCATGAAGGTCTCCATGCATGTCAAGTATTTTCTTGATAAATGGGTCAATGTATGTGTATCAAATCTACAAAGTGGGGTACAAGAGGGACAAGGTCCTCTGAGATTTTAGTAGTTTCATGCCTCTGTATGTTTCTCTAGTTCTCTTTTATACAGTCTGTTCCTTTGTTATCCCCACTAACATGATGGGAACCTGCCTTTGGCTTCAATAAACCTACTGGACAGTTGCTAACATGGAAAGTAACAGTCTAACAGTGGATGAACATCAATGTATATGTAAGTAGTAATCTCTGCTATCTCCTCACATTAACCAGTAACTGTCTACATTTGAAAAATATGCAAGGTCTGTTCCTTTTTTTTTTTGACTCATCATCGGCATTTGTTATTTTCTCAAAGGAAAATAATTTACTATTTCTTTACCCTCAAGGATTTGAATCAACAGATGAGACCCAACAGTATAAGTTAATTTTTAAAGTATGTACATGAACACGGAGGACAAATTCCAAACAGAGCAGAATGAGGCATCTGGGTAAAGTTGTCATACTCCTAGAATCAGCCATTTAGTATAGTTTTACCTTGTTCCATCTTTACCCCCAACGTAGCAGCAGTTTATTTTCATGGGTATATACCTTATTGCTGACCCATATTAGGAAGATATTGATTTGCAAACTGCTCTGAAAAAACAAATCTTTGAAATTAGGATCTTATTTTATTTTCCAGTGAGGGGTGTTTACTGATGGACATCAAAATTTACCACATAGCATTTAAGAAACTGCAAGTAATTTATTCAACTGCAAGTAATTTATTCTTCTCTCTAGTCGGAGTGTAGGAAAGAATAAATCCATCCTATCTAACAGGCAAGGTAAAGTCACATTTCTCTAATGGTTAGGGCTGGCATGACCTATCCAATGCCTCTGTGAAAGCTGGAAAAGACTGCTTTTGAAAAACAGGTGAGGTGATCTTTAGAGATCTTTATCAGAAGTGGTTTGGTGTCATCCTGTCTTTTACTATAACCTCACCATCTCTCTTCAAATAGTGATTCTCTGTCTTGTGTTGCCTCAGATTTACTCCTCTGTTTCAGCTCATAGTGACATTTGATAGTGCAGAATTCAAGTGGCCAAAAAAATTAATACTTGTGTGCCTTGGAATGAGAAATTACTTTCTGAACAGTGCTGTTTTGTTCTGTTTCTGAGTTTTTACAATGGGGAAGACTTGTGATGACTTGTCCTCTCCCATTCCTGTCCTATTAACAGTCCTACTGGGCCTGTGGAAGGGCTTCCACAAGGCATCTCAGAGACCACACCTTTATCACTGAGGTCTTGCACCTCTGGCTCTTCACTCTACCATTGATGTGATCGTGCCACATGTAGTCTTCTTGTGGTCTCGTAGACAGTCAAATGCTTCATCTAAGTCATTGCCCAACAGCATCTCATCACAAAAGTAGGTGATTAGGAACATGGGTTGGTGCCAATTTCTCAGATTACAAGGTTACCTACAGTGTGCCCCTATATCCAGTTGTCCTGAAGGACTAACCACCTGGCACTATCCTTTTGTAACCTGCATAGTCTGGAGTTGGCCCTATTGGTATATTCTACAAAGGTCAGTAATTTTCTTCCATGAAAACTAGAGGAAACTAGAGGTCTCACCCAGAATAATTCAAGATTTGCAACACAAATATGATGATTTGTTCATGGAATATGGACCTTATGGTACACAGACTGCTGGAAGTATGATGGCAGAGAGCCGTCCTTAGGGATGTATTTGTATGGATGAAAAAGAGGGAATAGAAAGAAGTCTTTTGGGAACAAAAATCTGACCCTGAGGCTCCATGTCAGGAAACCAGATGTTGTCATGAGACATTTCTTGTCAACTAGAGTCAGAACCCATAGTTGAACATTATGTCTTTATAGCTGACTCTAGCACTAGCCAGAGATAAGACCTTAAACCAGCTATACCTCACATCCTCTACACATCAGCTTTTTTTAGCATTACTGACCTGTGATCATCCAGATATTGACCAGGATATTGCACAGTAAACAGGAAAAATGTAGATGTGGTGTAAACCTTTCAAAATTATGGGTTTGGTCTTTCTTAGAGCCAGTCTTGTTACTGTTACAGCTGTTAGACACTGCCTGATTCCATCTTATTTTAGTCAGTTGGATTTCTAACTGGGTTGTAGAAAAAAAATCTGTGCTCTGAACTCTTGACCAACAAATTATGCATAGGAGCAATGCTGCTCCTAGCAGATGAATCTGTTTATAAGCATGGCTTCAAGGTTAAGACACCAGGGCAGCTGTGTTGCCACCATACTCATCTGTGAAATGGCTTGTGAATGGTTAATATAGTGAACTAAATACTGGGATGAATGCCTGGACACACAAGTAAAGCAGATATAATACTAAGAACAAGGAAATGTGAATGGGTATCTTTAGGCTAATGCATTAAAATAAAGTGAGTTACCCTACTGTTCTTCCCAAAACAGGATGGGTGGATATGGAAGTGGATCCATAAATAGAAGTTGCTGAGTTGTGTCCTGTCTAGTGCTCCTTATCCTTTGCTCCTTCAAGTTTTAGCTGTGGTGGTTTAATCTGAGCTGCCTGTCACTGAGACAGAGCATCAAAGAGAGTCTAAGCATTCGGGAATCTGGGAAGTAACCAGCTTTAAAATTAAAACAAAATACTAGCCAGATATTTTTACAATGGTATTAAAATAATATATTTTGTTGAGGTGACCCTGTCTGGATGCCAGGTACCCACCAAAGCCACTCTATCCCTGCCCTTCTCAGCTGGTCAAGGGAGACAAAATACAATGAAAGGCTCCTGAGTTAAGAACAGGGAGAGATCACTCACCAGATATGACCACAGGCAAAACAGACTCAACTTGAAGAAATTATTTGAATTACTACCAATATCAGAGCAGAATAATGAGAAATAAACCCAAATCTTCCACCCACCCCTCACTTCTTCTCAGGCTCAACTCTTCTCCTCAATTTTCTACCTCCTCCTCTACAGTGGCAGAGGTGAACAGAGAAGAAGGTTTGCAGTCAGTTCATCACACATTGTTTCTCACACTCTTTCCTCCTCAGGGGAAGGAGTCCTCACACATTTCCCCTGGTCCTGTGTGGCATCCCTCCAATGGATGACAGTCCTCAATGAACTTCTCCAAGATGAGTCCTTCCCACAGGCTGCAGTTCCTCACAAACTACTCCAATGTGGGTCACTTCTGTGGGGTGCAGCCCTTAAGAAACCGGTTGCTCCAGTGTTACAGGTCCTGCCAGCAAACGCGCTCCAGAGTGGGATTCCCATAGGGTCACAGTCTCCTTTGGGCATTCACCTGTTACAGCATGGGTTCCTCCGTGGGTTGCAGGTGGATCTCTGCTCCACCATGAACCTCCACGGGCTGCAGGGGCACAGCTGCCTCACCATGGTCTGCACCCCAGACTGCAGGTGAATCTGAGCTCCAGAGCCTTTAGCACCTCCTTCTTCACCAAGCTTGGTGTCTGCAGGTCTCTTCCTCTCACACATTCTCACACCTTTCTCCAGCTGCAGTTGTGCCAGGTGAAGGGGGCTTTGAGCATCCTGGTCTAGTAGAAGGTGTCCCTGCCCATGGCAGGGGGATTGAAACTAAGTGAACTTTAAGGTCCTTTTCAAACCAAACCATTCTATGATTCTATCACTGAAAACTCCACTGGAGGCAGTCAAGGGCATGAAACTTAATGAACCAGTCAATGGACAAACAAATGTAAGTGAAGAACTCAGGTGTTTGAAAACATAAATCTAATTTTGCTATCAATTATACTTAAGTTTGCTACAGTCATCAAAAAGGATCTTGAGGTTGAGATGAAGTACTCTGTTGACTATCAGAACATGTTTCAGTTTCACCTAGTCTCAAGTACTTAGAGTGGTCTAGCTCTGCTTGGCTGTTGGTGAAGATGATTTTTCAGTGCAATACAGAACTGAAATAGTTTTGATAAATGAAGAAAGACACCAAGAAGAGGAAAGTTTATGTTTGACTCTCTTCTGAGTGTTCTTTAACCATGTCCTGATTCGTGACCCCGCTAAATCTCCAACTTCTTCCTTGCACCCACGTATGGGTAGTAAAGAACACTGCTCCCCTCTTTTACCTCACACTAATTGTTATCTTTTTAGACTAATACACACTAAAAGGTTACTGAGAAACTTCAGTCTGTGTGGGATGCAGTCAGATCTAGGTATCAAGAAGTATTCTGCAAGATTCCATAATCTAAAATAGCTTCTAGCTATTTTTATATTAAATAGAAGTTATTTGTATAGGACACTTGATTTCATAAATGGTCTTGGTGTCTTAGAAAAATCTGTCTCCTAAGGTGATGTTACTGGGCTTTAATATGGACTTTAGAAACAGTTGATGCTTCTTTTCTACTGCTGCCATTTGTTGTTCTTGCTGTCTTTTGTTGTTCTTCTTGCCCATAAAGTAACAGGTCAAGGCAATAAAGAGTTCAGTAAATATACGTTAAAAAATATACATCAACATAATTTGTTGCTAACAAATGTTGCAGAAAAAGCCTACAAAGCAGGATAAATTGAAGTAAAGTTTTCTCTTTCCCTTTCTGACTGCTTGGAAAGATAAGCAAAGTCATGGGAAAGGATGCACTCTGAAGGAAGGCTGCCCTTAGTCTAGTAAGGGTAATTTCCGTGGTCTCCTGTGTAGTCCATGGAAAAAAATATGCTCTCTCAGATATAATAAAGTATAGCTACTTTGAGCTTTTGTTCTGAATCTTTCCTGGAAGAGATGATCTCTCTCCATCTGCAACAGAGAAACTTCTGAAGCTTATAGAGTAATCATAGAAACCTCATCCAGGAGCAGCAGATAAGCACCAGTAGTTTCTTCCAGAGGTGTAGAAAACCCTGATGATTTTATTTTTTGACTCAGATGGGGAAGCAGATAAGTGAATGAGCTGGTATATAATATTAAGAGAAAGACTGCTCTTGCCTGACAGCAGTATGTGCTAGTAGCTCTGTATTCTTGTTCATGGAGCATGAACTATTAGTGAAAACAGGCTTTCCTCTCTCACAGTCCTCTCACAAGCACAGAGCAGAACATTAGAACATGCATGCAGTTTCCAGTCAGTGAGTTAATGAAAAGTAACTGTATTGCACTCTGACAGGTTCCCGTCACATAGCTGGTTCAAAAGCTGTGGTGAGATGCACTGAGCTGCAGTTCATTATCAGTTTTCTTGACTGTAGTGCTGATAAATGATATTTTTCTTCCCCTAGGGATTTACATCTCTCCCTTACTGGGAATGAATCATATGGTCCCGACCATCCTTTTCCTTTCACCTTTGTAAGGATTTTTGCATACTGTGAACAGGTAATATAGTATCCATAGCCTGGTCTGGTAGTGCCCATGTGCTCTGAAATGTTCATGCTAAGTACTGTTGGCCTGTGCTGTATAGCTTTTTTTAAACTGATATAAGCAAGAATAGAGCCACTGATACCTTGGGGGTTTTGCTTTTTCCTCAAACCATTGCTTGTTATATTACCCTCATAAAATTATTTCTCTCTCATAAGAGTCATCTTCATGTAAAGCTTCTCCTGAGCAGTGGCTTGGGCAGACAGAAGCATTGTATGTGGGGAAACTCCTTCATTATGAATGTATCACTGTGAAGAACAGAGATTATTTAACCTGATCAAAGGGAAAAACTTCCCAGTTTACTAAAATGTTATAAGGTAGTAGTTTTTTCCATCAGTGTGGGGAAAAATAGTGATCTGTTTTATCTGGCATTTATATTAGTGTCTTTTCTTCAAAATCAGTGGGTTTGCAATGAAAGGACTCCCTCTGTCCTTGGGCTTCCTTTAAGGCTAACTTTAAACACACCTTTTTTTCTTTGCTTGTTCAGGAAGCTGTCATTAAGCAGCAATAACCTTTTATTACTGAATTTAGCTGGATTTGAATAGGTGACCTAGAGATGAAAATTTCAGACTCTGTTACTGATTAAGAGAGTCATTTGAATCCCTAATGGGTTTATTATTTAGTACCTGGACTTGGATATTTTCTTCTTTCATTTCACAAAGGTGATTTTCACGTGTCTTTTGTGATTTGGAAACTACCTTTTATTGCAGAGCAGATTCAGTGTGCTTATTCATCACTTTGCCATGATATGCATTAGACTTCTCAGCCCTCATTCCTGCAAATGTTCAGCCACATACTTTTTTTTTTTTGTAATGCAGAGTTAAGTATATTCCTAAAGGCTGCACTGAGCCAAGAATTTTTCAGGATAAGCTTTGTCTCCTAAGATTTTCTTTGACCAAGTGCTTTATGCTAGTTTTGCACAGGATGTGAAACTTAATTTTATCCTGACAGGTTCTAACCAGAAGACTGCTTTGCAGAGTTGACTCTACTGCTGAGGTGATGCACCAGGGACAAAATCTAAAGGCAATTTCAATGTCTGTTTTTAAACTTGCAACTAATCAGTAAATCTGTTTTTCTCTTGCTTTTGAAGTTTGTAGGAAGAAAATAGACTTTTTAAAAAGGCTTTTAATGGCTCTTTAAGGCTCCAGCAACTCAGCCTTGCATTTCTTTTAATTTATCATATGTTACATTACCATTCTGAATGAAGAAGAAGATTCCTATTATCAAAGTATTCTAGTAAGACTCATGTCACAGCTTTCAGGTAAGGAAAGTCATTGAAGTTAAATATTTTACAGTTTACATATCTGGAATTACAGGGACCAGATTTTTCACTGTCAGGCTTATGTAGCCTGAACAACATTGCAGTCTCACAGAGGTTAAAGAAAAACTTTACCTAATAAATTATTATTTTTTCCTTGCTGTCCTAAATATCCAAGAAACTTGTGGAAAGAGCAAGCCCAGGTACCACTGAGGAGCTCTTTCCAGCTCACTGGTTCGGATGTGAGTTGTGGGGATATAACACTTGTGCACGTTCGCCCCTCTTTTCTGTGTTTTAATTCCCCAGGAAATCAAAGCTCTAACATATTATTAGGGATACAGGACTATGAAGCACAGGGCAAAGACCTATGTTATACAGCTAGATCCAGGATGGATAATTAAGGTACATAATTTACATATCCAAATAGGGATCTGTAGAAAATAAACTGACACAAAGAGAAGTAAAAGTTCTGAGCATTCTTTATAGCAGCAGGGCTTATATGGCTGAAGTGAATAGGATTTGGGGTTGAAATTCATGGGAAGGAGCAAGGGGATTTTGGGTAGGGATTTTCTGTTCGACTGTTTTGTGTTCCCATATTTCTGCTTTCCAGGAAGGAGTCACAGAGGTAACTGCATCTTTCATGTAACACCAACCAAGAAGCTGCACCATTACCAGAGCTGTTATCTGTATCTTTATTTACATATGTATCTGTATATAGAGATACATAGATTAAAAACAACTTTGCAGTAAACAGAAGTTCTATCTGAGCTAAGTAATTTTTTGTTTGGAATTTCGGAGCAGACTCCTCAGAATTGCTCAATTGTTCTGTGGCAATATAATTCAAAGCAGAGCATTGTTTCAAGCAAATTAGACTGTCTTCATGAGTAACTCATATTCTTTAAGAGTTGGCTTTCTGTCAGCATATATAGAATAGCCAGAAAATACAGAGATGGATGCCTCATTTGCACAGTTTAAAATCAGTGGATATTGCTGTGGTTTGGAAGATGTTTGGCCAGGTGACTAAAAATGAGATACTTCAAAGAAGAAGAGAACAAGGGAAAGAAGACAGCACTAGAAGTGCAATGACAAAGCACTTGCTAGTCTAGAAGTAGAATTGTTTTCTGCCTTTCACGCACATGAAATAGAGATCTGCATTGATACATTTCCAGAAGAGGAATATGCAAAAGTGTTTCTCTGAATGTTATATGACAGTTTATCTTTTTGTTAGTCAATGCCTTTTATCTGACATGACAATTGTAGTCCCAGCTATAGATTTTTTACCTGTAATTCATGGATTATTTTTCCTATGTTGTCACTAATAAACACCCCAGTACTATAACACAACACCCCTCAAGTCAGAAAATATTGATGTATGAACGGCTGCCTGTCCCACCCCCTTTCCCTTTCCTGTTTTCCTTTTTTTGAATACAACTTTATTATTATGAAAATAAAATCTGTTGCCAGATATCATCTCAATCTGCCATAAGTAGAAAAAGAAAAATCTTAGAGAATGACATGAGTTGGTAGAATGACTTTGTTTCTTTCTTGGAAGGAGACACAATATATAGCACTAATCAAGAAATTTGAGTGAGATTATGTAATACCCTCTGAGCCATTGAGAGCAGCATTCCTTCCTGTTCGATTGACTCAGTGTATGAAAGGACACAATCTGGAGAGCCTTGTAGGCCTTTCTATGTTTGTGACCAGTATAGGCAAATTCCATACAGTGCATAATCATGTTCTTTACTCCTGAGTGTCAAGGTTTCATTATAAGTCTTAAAAGTTGAGACTAAAAGTAATTATGTTTTATTTTTCCAGATTGAAGAGGCACTATGTCTTCTCATAAAAAACAAACAAACAAACCCAAAAAACCCCCAAACTAACCCAAACGATATAGCTTTAACTATGTGGCATAACTCTACTTTCTGAAAAATGCTTTATTTTCAACAGCACCAGCAGGAAGAAAAAAATTTCCTTTCCTAAACTTTTAGCTACTGATCAGAAAATAAGGTAGAAGTCCATGTCTTAATTCCTGTCTGCTCACCTGTCAGCAACAATGTGTTAGTGAACACAGTTGTCAGTGCACTATGGCATAGCTGTACCGTTCACACTTTGTCAAGTACCTTCTGCAGGGCAGACAGTATAAAGCATCCCATAGTTTGCCTTACAGCTTTCAGGCAGTGCTGGGAGTTAGTCTGTGTGCTTACAGGCCACAGGAGGAAATGGGAAGGTACAACAGGAGCACGTTACCTTCATCCAAATGACCAGAGGAAGGCAAAGCATTATGTCATTTCGTCCTGCAACCTCCTCCTTGCTTGAAAGGCTGATGGAGAAGTTGACTACAGAATCTTGTATTTCCATCACCAGTATGGCATTTCCCTTCTCTCACCCTGAGAACAAAGCAGGACCAGGACTGTGGAGAGTAGTTCTTCTCTGTCTGTGTAACGGGAATTTTTCTTCATCTTTAGCAAATAGCTGGGATAGTGACAGGGTAAAAATGACAGATTACAAGGACAGTACAGGGAGATGAATCTTAACAAGGAATTTTAGAGATTAACTGTAATTTTTACTGAGCCAAAAACATGCTATTTTATCACTTTCCAGTAAACTATCTCACAGTTTCTTTTGAGGAGAGGGAGATTTAGGTGAAACAGTATTTAAGTGGAGGTGCATTTAATAACATTTTATGGCATATTATTTTTTCCAAGCATAACTCTTGTTATTTTTACTTGTCTACCATAAGAAAAATGACAGTCTGTTTGAACACAGACTGTTAAGGCAAGGTATTTTTACCTCTGTCTGCGTTTTCAAAGCAGAGGTGAGGTAAAGGAAGCAGACAGCTAGGGGTGAGCTTACAATGTACCATTTGAGGGCTTGAGAAGTCATGGTTGAAATTAGAGTGTAAAACCTCACTCGGATCTTATATCTACCCGACTTGTGAGACCTCACCTTGGCATGCTGTGTCCAACTCTGAGGTTCCCAAGATAAGGATGTGAACCGGCTGGAGTGAATCCAGAGGAGGCCACAAATCTGATCAGAGGGCAGGAGCATCTCTTCTATGAACACAAGTTGAGAGAGTCAGAGCTGTTCAATCTGGAAAAGAGAAGGCTCTTGGAGCTCTTAGAGCAATCTTCCAGTACTTAAAGGGGACCTGCAAGAGAGCTGAGAGGGACTTTTCGCAAGGGTATATCTTGATAGGACAAGGGGTAATAGCTTTAAGCTGAAAGAGGGTAGGTTTAGATTAGATATTAGGAAGAAATGTGCAGGTGGTGAGGTGCTGGAACAGGTTGCCCAGAGAAGCTGTGGGTTTCCCATCCCTGAAAGTGTTCAAGTCCAGGTTGAAAGGGGATTTGAGCAGCCTGGTCTAGTGAAAGGTGCCACAACCTGTGGCAGGAGGGCTGAAACTAGATTGTCTTTGAGGTCTCTTCCAACCCAAATCATTCTATTCCTTGCCTGCTGATAGGCTTAGGTCCCTCTTCCTCCACTTTCACTCTACTGTACTCTGAGTCAGTCAGTCCAAGAAGAAGAGGTGGTGATTCAGGGCTATGGATCCCTCTGTGATGAGTGTTGACCCTTTCTGAACTGAACTGATGGAGCACTTCTGCTCATCTCTGGGGTCTCCACATGCACTGCTGACCGTGCTGATGAACTTATGTACGCAGGTCAGGTTACAGACGCCAGAGAAGTTTTGGGTGCCCATTTTTTTTGCCATTTTCCTCCCCTGCACTGAGCACAGCAGTGGGTGAAGCCAAGAACCCCCCAAGCAAAGTAGAATGGAGGAGGCTGAGCTGGGATGTGTGCAGGCAGATGATTTGCAGCCAGAAGTGAAATCATTAGTGGAATTGTGATATGGAGCAGGAGTGTGGAGGTGACTGACAAGAAGGCCAAGAGTGCTTTCAGACATTCTCTTGTAACAGGGTGAACTTGGTTCTACAGTGCCCTCAGTACACTAGCTCAGGTCTGGCCTATACTGCTCCACATTAGTGCTACATCACTGCTTGATGTGGTTGTTGATGTGTGAAAACAGGGTGTGACATGAGGGAAGCTTGCAGCTGATGGCAACTGAGTGCACAGATAAGAGAAAGCCAAAATATACTCCTGCTGATCTCCAAAGTTATCCCCAGACACTATTAGGGTTGACAACTGACAATTACTTGGCAGATAACCTGTGGAGACACCAAACTTGCCAGAATTAGGAATTGTGTGTTCCAAGGATGATGTGTTCTTGAACAGGTTTTGAGAAACATTACATTCACAAGTGCCATCCCTAAGTGTCATTCATGAGTGCCTGCTTGTTCGACTGTCAAAGTACTATGACAAATATGTTGTTGTGGTCAATGGGGGAGAACACCAACACTTAATTTCCAGCTGAGTTCTTACATACCATTTTAAAAACAGAATATACTGTTCATTGAGTGTCATGGCATTTTGCAAAGTTGTGGGTTGTTTTCTTATTTTTTCCAGATTTCACCTCTGAGAGTCCTGTGTCAGAAGTACTAAGCAGTTTATTGAATCCCTAACCATTCTTTTTACAGACAACATTAACTTTGTTTAAATAGAGCTGATATTCTATTATATAATTAATTCAGCAGCCATATCTCTGTCACTCTTAGTTTAATCTTGTTGAGAAAAGGTTTATGCTAACCTCCTTGGCTACTTAGCTCCTACTCAGAAGTATAATTTTTAAGTTAGTTAGGAGATAATTATTTAGGAAGGCTCTATAAACATTCTCAAATTAGAATAAGGAAATACATAGATAACAACTTAGGCTCCACTTTTAAAGATATAATAGGTATTACATTCTAAGTTAAATGCCCGGTGTGAATGTTCAACACTATTTGTGAGAAGGGACAACAGAAAGTTGAAGATGTCCACCAGGTTTCTTCTGAAGAAAATCTTAATTCACTCGATTTATGGAAAATTCTTGACAACAATGGCAAGGTCATAGGTACTTGTTTTCTTGGGTCTTGGTAGAATATAGGTGAGAAAGAAAAAAGCAGTGGCCCCTCAACTGTGCCAGAAATATCAGAAGAAACTGTTATAGCAGGTCAGAATCTCTGACATTCTCATAATGGAGTTTATCTTATGTCATGGATTTCCTTTTCTTACTAGACTATTTCATATTAACTCATGAATGTGGTAGGACTTCCTTAAGGAGATGTTAACAGAACATCACCGAATGTCAACTTTTTTCTATTTTCAGCTGCTGCATTATTTTGGCCATTTTGGAAAATGTTAGGGGCGCAATTCGTGAAGGGCCTACACTGGCGTGTGACACCAGGAGAATTCTGGTAGCAGTAACTTAGTCTTTGGATGTGATACAGCACAGTGCAAGTACTCTGCTCACTGTGTTTGAACCTCAAGATAGGTCTGCAAATCCTTACAACTGGAGATGTTGAGTCAAGGCTTCCAGCCATATGATTTAATATATCTAACATCAGTAACCACAAGTTTCAATCCACCTGCAGTAAAAAAATCACTGAGAAAGGCATTAATGTCAGCTTATTATGCTTCTTACTCTCCCTCAAGTGCATCAGCCTTTAGCAGGCATTAAGATCGTTCAGTTTCTCTCTCTCATGCCAGTGGACATGAATTGCAACACTGTAATTTAAAGCAGCAAACACATACTCTGCAGCTTAAAATAATGAGAAATTTAGAAAAACTCTACAGACAGATGGTTTTATAGTCCAGTATTCAAAAGCAGATATAATGCTATTCAGCCTTGAATTAAAAAAGGCAGGGATCTTTCGAACTTATGCAAGTATTGGACAGTTCTCATTGAAAACAATGAGGTACATATCTTTGCCAAAGTATTAATATCTTTCTTCAGAACAGCTGGAACTAAATGAACACAGAGATCTTATGAATTTTGAAGAGAACTATTCCACAAATCCATGCTGCAAAAATTGATGCTAAGAGGGTGAATAGATCTCTTATTTGTGACAATTGAAAATACATGTATGCATCATTTAGAGGTGTTAGATTAATTTTTCTTTAGAGGGACCTTTGTTCAATAAAATAATTGTAGAACGATGAGTAATATCTGATTAGTTCCAAGGGAATTAACTCTTCCATTATAATTTCAAAAGTGTTTCTCCTGTCCTTAACAGGGTACCGGGAACTGAGAAGCAGAAGCAGTTAGAAATCAGAAATCATCCCCTGAATTTCCAATGAGGCTTAGACTTTTAGTTATTCAGAAGACAATTGCTGCATCTTTTTTAAGTTCAATGAAGTGCATGTAAGTCATAACACTGAAACACTTGTATCCTTTTCTGCATTATTCTGCCAGATCAGAGCTCTTGATTTGCTGTACGGTAGCCATCAGACCTTTGGCTGAAGACTAGGTGGAAACTGGTGATTAAAACATAGCTTCCCCAGGACAGATTGCCTTGCTTACATAATTAATTTGTTTGTTTGTCAGAATTTAATTCCCACACTGTTTCTGTGATAATACTGAGGTAGTGACAAAAGAGTGATTGAGGCATTATGGTATGAATCCTGTCTGGGGTGACACGGGTTTTTTCAGTTTTGCTCCAAATTTCCATGATTGCCCTGTGCAAGTCATTGACTCAGTCTGTGCTTTACTTCTTCGTCTAACAAACCTGAATAGTTAGGAGTCCTTGGCTCATAGTTCTTTCCCAGAAAAATACCCAGAAATTTTGGATCCCCGAAAAGCTGTAGCCAAGCAGAAAACCATGGAGCTAAAGGGACCCACTACGTTTAATATAATTCTACTAAACTGAAAAGCAGTCAAAGATAAATAATGAAAAAGGATGTAATCAGATGCATTTCTTTACATGACAGGTAGAAATATTTTTACACTCCTAGGACATTTTATTTTATTTTCTGTAGTCACACATAATCCAGCTTTTCTCAAATGACTCCATACTGCTTTTTATTTGGGTTTTGCAAATGTTCAGCTTTTTGAGGGATCGATGTAATGAAACCTGTGAGAAGTAATCAGCAAGTAGAAGAAAAGATATGACCTATTCCTATTTACAGTACTATCTGTTTGTTCCTCCTAGTGTATTTCTGGTTTCTTTTCCTTTTACCTTGAAAACTAAATCTAAAAGTTTTAATTGTCAGAAAGATATAGATTTATTACCAATGTACCCAACAATCCAGCAACATAACTTCTTTCCCCAGTAACAACTTGCTTTCTTGGACACATGCCAGATATCACTACTAGCCTTGGCAATGCCTGAGCTCTTGGTGGAGTAGGTCACGTCATCATCATGAGGGCCACTGTAGTGACAAATGGTTAAATTCCCTGCACAGCTCTTTCCACATTAAGAAATGTGGAAAGACATTAACACTTTTTCCTAAGTACAATTTCCTCTCAGGATTTCTGTTCCCTTGGATGTATTCCTGCTGCCTTACAGCAAGGTCCACTAGGAGCCAGCCTTTGTGGGAGTTGGTTTTCCATTGATTTCGTTATTTATATTGTTTCACTTTCCATTATTGACTCATACTCACTTCAGCTCTGACTCTGCATCTGAAAACCTCTAAAAAGTGAGGCTTTTGTCAGAAGCACCTCATTTACAATGAGAGAGAAGATTTCTAAGACCAGAAATATTACTGTGGACCCAAATCAAGGGAAAACAGTAATCTATATGTTCCTGCTTATTCTGCACATATTGTGTCTCCTAGAAGACATATGAACAGAGATTTACATTTTTATGTAGCTATCTTTTAATTTAATCTCTCTGTCCTGCAGTGAGGTAAGCACAGAAGCTTTCCTCATGCTTTTCTCCTACTTGAGCCTTCCTTCTCCTGTTTCTTCTCAATATCTGTAGCAAGCTAAACATTGGCATCTGCTGCTTCAGGAAATATTTTGTGGTTTTCCTAGTATCTGCAGGTGGCTGCACTTGGCTGCATCTCCCAGTCCTTCTGGCTTCTATGTTTGTCTGAGAAAAAGATATAGAAGTAATACCATACAGAAGCAGCATGATCTGGAGAAAGAAATATCTGTTTAGGAGTTCACACTTCCCAGGCATAACTCCGTTGGTATTTTACTTCTCATGAAAATTTTTGAGATTTCTTCTTTGTTCCTGGTTTATACTGAGAGAAAAATGATACAGTTTTGTGTTCATTTTGTTTATTTATTTGCAGTGAAGGCAAGGTTCACCTTGTACCTATGGATTGTTGTTTGATGCATTTCTGTCTCTGCTGCCTATAAAAGAGAGCAAGGCATCCTCAGTTTCCCTGGAATACTTTGAATGTTTTTAGTAGCTGCATTTTGAGGTAAATATGCAAATAAATGGAAGAATGCTAAATACTAATCAAAGAAGGGTACTGCTGTAAACAGTTCAACAGGTTCTTGGCTGAACTTAATTCAATTTTAAATAAGCACGTATTTATTCCTTCTTGTGACTCTGCTTTGCATAGTGGACTAAAGATAATAAAACTACAACATACATCAGATAGATAGATAAATTTACATATGTGTATTTGTTTGTATGTTAAATTTTTGATGTTTTCTTGTAGGTTTGGGTTTTTTAAGGAGCTTCATTTTATTTTTTTTTAACAAAAACAAACAAAAGTGCCAGGGGTTATTCTAGTCTGAGAAAAATAAACACTTGCAGTCATCTGTGTTTATTTCCCAGATGGCATACTAGAAGCTGCTACCGTATAAGGTCTTAATATTCCTTCAGTTTCTAGGTATTAAGTTTTGGTTGATTTTTCTGACAGTGTTTGCAATGCAGCTTACAGATATTTGTGTCATTTACTTGTAGTTTCAAATCTGTATGTGACTTTAAATTATCACTTTTAAGGCAGGGTTGTATGAAAAGTAAACCATAACAAAGTCTTTGTGAATGACAATGCATATTTTAATGACGTATTTCTTACTTTGTGGGGTTTTGTTGCATTTGGAGGCTTTGTGTTGTACTGTACACGAAAAGCAGAGAGAAAGTTAAGGTAGTTTCTGACTGCTATGTGACCAAACACATTGTAAAGTTTTTACCAGGTGAACCATTAATTCCTTTTTTTTTTTTTTTTTTTCCATTTCCTGAGAGAGAAATGTATTTGTTTCAAGTGTGTGGGCATCATCTGTGGTATTTCACTTAATGAGGATAGCCAGATCCTCAGATGATAATGAAGGATGCCTACTTTCTGATATTGCAATGCTGGAGCCAGCAGAAGTTTTGTTTTTTGGAGAAAAGTAGGCATGGAGATGTCAGTAAACACAGGCTGTGCTTCACTGGTCCTCTGACTGTGCCTTCTGAGCAAAGCAAGAGCCTCCTAAACTCATGCTGTGCGCTTTACAACAGGTGACGGGAACTGAGATGACAAGATACAAATAATGTTTTCCCTTACTTTCCTTACTGCATCAAGGACAGCAGCTGATCCGCTGCGAAGGTCTCAGGACAACTCACATGTTATGTATCCCATGTGTGCATGTATGTTCATGTTGGTGATTTAAGCTGAAGTCACTCAGAGATCTGGTGCACAGTAACATGCCATAAAGCATATTTCCTTTATGCTGTGATTTCCCCCAAGTAAGATAGTGAGCTCATTGTGCAGTTTGGTGGCTTGTCTCCTTCCCACAGTGCTACTGAGTTGCCTTTAAACTGTGTAGTGATGGAAAAAGTTTAATCCTCGTTGTCACCCAGAAGCATTGTACAAAGACAGTTCTGGTAATGCAATGAATTGCTTCCTCAGGTAGAGCCAGATGTGTATTGGCAGACAAGGTTTTCCATACAGTTGGCCAGTTTCAACACACAGTTGTGTGTTGTGTTTTTAACATTCTGCTACAGTGTGGTTTGTCCAAGAGGTAAAATGAATTATTCATTCAGTTGAAGTGTGCATTCAGTTTTACTTGGAAAATAAATGACCAGTGGTTTGGATTATAAATTCCATCAAAATTCCATAATTACATGTCAAACTTTTCGTCTCCTTTTGATAATCTGCTAATCCTCACGACATC
>VXAU01004789.1:97882-111144 GCA_013399695.1 Formicarius rufipectus | reverse complement strand
TTTTTTTTTTTTTTTTTTTAGCAGGTTGATTGTTTTTGTGTTTTGGTTTGGTTTTACTTTTGAGTTTAGTTTTTTTTTGTGTGTGTGTGTGTGATAGGCATATGTAGAGTTTGTTTAACAACATCAACAAAAAAACCCATAAAAAAAAAACCCCAAAACAAAAACCAAAAAAAAGCCCAATAAAAATTCAGGAAATTCAGAACCCTTGTTCTGACACAAGTTGTTGAGGGTGTGTTTGCAGTGAGCACCCAGGCTGGAAGTAGAGGCAAGGGCACATTAGGCATGACATGAAAAATAAAGTGTTTTAGGAACCTCTGGTATAGATAAGCCAACACCTTGTAGATGCAGAGTATATTGTCAAATTTGGCTATACTAGATGGCAGTTTAATGGCAGTACTGATCGATCCAGCTTTAATTGCTGTTGTCTTGTCAGCAGGCACAAGGATATGTACTGGAAAAAGACTATTTTTGAGGGGAGGTCAAATCTGAGAAGAGAAGAACATCATCGAAATGCAGTGTAGTCAGAAAGTGACTGATACAGGCAAAATAATTCCGCTTCAATGTGCAGACCATTTCTTTGGCATGACTGGTAACTGGACCTGAAACTTCCCAGAGGCATCCTTACTCAAGGTGAGAGCCGAGCCAGAAAGATCGGCCAGGCTTGCAGCTGAATCCAACACAGTACTAAGCTTTGTAGTTCTGACCCAATAAAACTGTGAGGACCAGACTTAAATGTATGGACCTTGTGAGTCCTCTGTTGGGGCATGGATGGAGGTTTGAGGGAGTGGTGAGGTCTGACTATCTCAGTGTCTGCTGTTGTTTTGCTTGTGCTCCCATCACTTTCACCTTGCACAGGATGCTCATGTAGGAAGGGGATTGAGGAAAGCTTTCCCCTAGCACATTGAGACCAAGTCAGTTCGGTGAAAAGCCTCGGGGAATAAGATCTGTTAGTTTGCTCACCAAGAGGGCTGAATGTGTGGTTTATGCAGCTGTTATCTTGGTATTATGGAAGAAATTTCTTTCTCTTCTTGTTGCCAAGGTGAAGTCTACCTTATTCTCAAAGACCCCCTCCATCCAGAAGATTTTGCATTCAAAGCCAGACAAGCACCATTTGGACATTGACTGCATTGGATGATTGATGAAACAGGCTGTGATCTCACAGTGCTGCTGAATTACTTAACTTTTTTTTTTTTTTGTTAAATCCAGTGGCTATGGAAAACCCATATATCCCTATTTCATACATTCAATGATGAAGTGAGATATTAAGGAAGTGAGATATACACAAAGATCTGAATGCAGGTGAGGTTTTGCTGTATATAGGAAGCTGGAACTACAGGAGTGCTCTGAGGGTACAAAAGCTTGAGAGTAAGCTCTCAGTGAAAATCAAAGTGATTTGACAGAACTCTCCCATGTGAAGTTTGAGTGTTCAGTGTTGAAAAATGGAAGTACACTGGTGGATTTTCAGTCAACGGGCACTTTGAATGGGAAGGGTGCTTGCTTTGTTGGGTCACACTAAAAGAATCAGAGAAGATACAAATCACGGAGGTAATTAGTCCTTAGAAAATTATAAATATATGTGAAAGCCATGGTCTTTGCTGTGGGAACAGCAAATATTCCCTTTCACAGGTAGCAATTACTCTGTACGGATAAAGTGCTGTGTTTCCACCTAACAATAAAAAGGTGTAGAAAAGGTGCATGTCCTGGGTAATTTTATCTTGCAAAACCACAAATGATTTCCTTACTATCAAAGACTGAACAAGTAATCAGAAAAGAACTTTAATAATAACAGTCATTTTAGACAGAATGAAATAAAATACCTCTAACAGTGAAAAATCAACCTGTTAGAACCTTGATTCTAGTGATGTCAATGGCTTTTTGTAAGGCAGAAGGCAATAGGCATCCACAAGTATAAAACAGCCTAGACAGAATGTGGCAAATTAAGAGAAAAAGCTGCAATGCCATAACAAAAATTATCTATTACTAGCATTTGCCCTCATAAGTGGAAATAAGAAAAACAATTATGTGAACTCATTAAGTTCTATCATTACAGGGGAAAGAACTGCTACCCTCTAGGGTGCATACATACTTGCACACAGACAGCATGTGGACTGGACTGTCATATGCACTTCTATACTTCTATACAATTGTCTTCTCATGAAAAAAAATTGCTGGAATTGCCAGGCAAACTTTTGAAATACTAACAGAGTCCCATATAATCCCACTGAGGGTTTACAGATTCATCTCCAGAGTGAGATACCTATCTGAAAATGTCAGCACATGAATGTGGTGGACAAAATACCTACATTTAAGTGTCTTAACCTAGAGACAAGTCGTAGAATCATGTAATCTTTTAAGTTGGAAAAGTTCTTTAAGATCATTGGGTACAACCATAACCCAGAACTGCCAAGTCCACCACTAAACTATGTCCCTAAGTGCCACATCTACACATCTTTTAAATACTTCCAGGGCTGGTGACTCACCTCTTCCCTGGACAGCCTGTTCCAATGCTTGATAACTCTCTCCCTGAAGGAATTGTTCCTTATATACCATCTAAACCTACTCTGGCACAGCTTGTACATTTCGTCTCATTCTGTTACTTGTTATGTGGTAGAAGAGACTGACCTCTGCCTCAATAAAACCTCCTTTCAAGTAGTTGTAGAGACCCATAAGGTATCCCCCCAACTCTCCTTTTCTCCAGGCTAAACATCCCCAAACCCCTCAGCTGCTCCTCACCAGACTTGTGCTCCAGACCCTTCACTCGCTTTGCTGCCCTTCTCTGAACGTTCTCCATCACCTCAATGTCTTTCTTGTAGTGAGGGGATCAGAACTGAACAGAGGATTCAAGGTGCGGCCTCACCAGTGCCAAGTACAAAGGAACAATCCCTGCTCTGGTCTTGCTGACCACACTGTTTCTGATACGGACCACACTGCTGGCTCGTGTTCATCTGGCTGTTGACCAGCACCACCAGGTCATTTTTGTTTAGACAGCTTTCCAGTCACCCTTTCCCTAGCCTGTGGTATTATATGGGGTTATTGTGACCCAGGTGCAGGACTTGATACTTTGCCTTGTTGGACCTCATATAATTGGCCTTGGCCCATTGATCCAGCCTGTCCAGATACCTCTGTAGAAACTTCCTGCAGATCAACACCCTTGCCAAACTTAGTGTCTTTGCAAACTGACTGAAGGGACACTCTATCTCCTCATCCAGAGCATTGATAAAGATGTTAAACAGGATTTGCCCCAGCCCGGAGCCTGAGAGGACACCACTCATGACCAGCTGCCGTCTGGATGTGACACCATTCACCACCACACTCCGAGCCTGACCATCCAGTCTTTTACCCAATGAACAGTGCACCTGTCCAAGCCATGAACAGGCAGTTTCTTTAGGAGAATGCTTTGGGAAATGGTGTCAGAGGCTTTACTAAAGTGCATGTGGACACATTCACAGCTTTTCCCTCATCCACTAAGGTGAAGGAGGTTAAGATAGCCCTACCCTTTCATCTCTGTGACAAAGTAATGAAAACTTGATCCTGGGTGTTACTAAAAAGTGCCAAGTAACAGCAGTGATATCTTAGAAAGCATATGCAGTTCCATGGTTGTTTGTTAATATACTGATGGAAATTGAGGAGTCTGATGATGGAGCAGCTTCAAAACATGGCAGGTTATAAAAAAAATTAACAATAATGAAATGGAGCTTTTTTTGCAGTCTCCTCATTTCTTAGAAAGTGTGAAAAAAAAAGGGTTATGTGGATGATGATATGTTGAATTTGCTCTGTAATGTAGTCTTAACTAATCCAACATTATAATAATACTATGAAATGAAATACTTTAGCTCCCATTTCATGAATCATCTGAGTTTTCGATGCAATGAGTATATATTAGAATCTACATTGCTTAGGGCTAAATGGAAGTTTAGATAAGTGACCTTCATTCCATATGGTTTAATGCTTATGATTCTCAACTGTACACTCATAGTACCATCAGTAAGAAGAATAAAGGTCTTTTTTCCACATCCCTGAATTGGTTCATGTCGGGGAAAAAAAAAAATTCCCCTTTATTTTTTATTTGTCCTCTTCTTGGGCAGGGTAGGCCTTTAGTTTCTTTCTGTGCCTCAGAGATTGCTTGTATCATGTTATCCCAGATGCCAAAGTCTCCTCTTATAAATCTACCACGACTGCCTCATTCCCCTCTGCCTTCTACCCTGCATACTAATTTACCTTTCTGTGACCAGAGTAAGAAAAACAGCAGGAATAAAAGTGAAGAGATGCAATGGCATTGCTACTGGGTTAGCTCATACACCTAATGCTGAAGGGGGAGCAAAACATGCTTTCTCTTGCTGAAGAACGAAAAATCAATAAATCCTTTGGTTTCTGTAGGATGGTCTCACTTTCCCATTTGGAAGAAAGGAAATTCCCCTTTGACTACTTCCAAGAGCTCCCTGTCCTTCTTGCTTTCCCTCTTTGAGCAAAGAATCTTCAGGGCTTGTAGCAATAAGTCCTGCAGTGTCACACAGATTAGCCCAACATCTCTGTGCCTAGAGCTCCCCACTTTGGCAATAGTCAGAGCTCAGAGACTCCTCCTCATCTGTCCTCAAAAAAGGCATTATCTCTGCATGTGGCAGGGTCTTGTCATTAGCCTTGAGTTAGGGTTTCCAATTTTTACTTATAACCCAAGCCTTACTCAACTGGTCTCTTTCCTCTTTACTGCTGGGAGCATACTGGTATTATTGTGTATTTCTTCCATAAATTTGTAGAGGACATAACAGCTTTCCCATTTTCATGATTTTCAGTACTGCAGCATACATTGACTGGCACATCCCTTTGCATTTATGCACAGATGGTCAAAACATCCCCTGCATCAGATCATTTTGCTCACCATTTTTAATGTAAAATTTACTCTTCTGGCTTCAAAACCTTCCATTTTCACAGATACATGCCTTTTTTTTTTTCCCCCCTCCTGTTAGTTATGGACTGTAAACAGGTAAAAACTGATCAACATGAATTTACAGTAAACCAAATCATTCTGCAATAACTTCCTGCATGAGCAGCCTTCCAGAGAATAATTTACAAAATAATTGTTCTTTTTCCAACACTACACAGTATGTCCTCAAATCTGGATGAAAATTCTTTGGCTAGATTTCCATCAATTGTCTCTGGTTTTAGGACAGAGAAACACAGTAAACTCTCTGTTGGATTACATGCATTGCTTATCCCAATGCAAAGCTTCTGCAACACTGTAGAAAATGAGTTCCCTGTTTCATCCCAATTATTTCAGATTTTTCAAACTCCTGGTCTGAATGTATCAATTTCTCTCCCTTCTCACTATCATTTAATTTTGTCATTAAAAATGTAATAGCCTTTATAAATTTGCAAGGTGTTTACCTCTCATAAAAATAGCTGTATTGTAAATGCTACAACTCAGTGTAAACAATAACACTTTGTTAGACTATCACAACTGCATCCTCAAATGATCATAAATTCACTTGGAATTAGCATAATAACTCTATAAAAGAAATAACAATTTATCAAATGAATGTGAAAAAGGTTTAAGTTTAGCATAAAGCAGGAAATAGATCCTGGAGCAGAACTGAAAAATGCTTGGTGGTGTGTTAAACAGTAGGAGATAAACTAATCACTATACAATCCAGAGTGAGTTAATACAATGAATAACTTGGCTAAAATCTTAACATTACATGAAGGATTAATGGAAACCATCCTAGCATACCAAGAACATATTAAATACACTACTTTTCCATTAGGATTATTTGGATTTGTTCGATAGAAGCTTTTGATTAAGGAGTATCTTCCTGAAGCAGCAAAGGGCAAGCAGACTGAGGCACACGGCATTCAGAAACCTTCACTTTCGCTTCTTGATGTGCATTCCCATGTAGTCCATGCTGCCCTGCTGGGGTGTCTCTATTAAATTCCTTTAGTACCATCCCTGAGGGGATGTGTGGAGATACCACAAAGAAAAAGTGTTTCCAGTAACCAGGAAAATGTGCTGGTTTCAGGGCCCATCACTGCATCTACATCCACATTCATCACAGATCCACAAATCAGTGCTTTGCTCTAACATCTGCAAATCTGAGAAGCTGGAGCTCCTTGGGGGCTGCCTGTGTGCTGTCTAGGAGCAGAGCCCCCAGGCAGCCCACTGTGCCCTACAAGCCAGGCATCTGCTGCCAATACCTGTGTGGCACCTGTGGATGCCAATACCTCAAGGGTAGAAGCCCTTCTGCCAAAGCAAGATATTCTTGTGTAGGTAATCATTCCCTTTGGGAACTGTGGAGGTAGTTTTGGTAGAGTAATGGGGCAGCTCAGGTAGGGAGATTGCATCCATCATAAGCTTGGAGAGGAAGGCAGGCTGTGAGGAACATTAGGATTCCAAAAGGCGGAAAGCAAGATGGAAAAAAGGAATCAAGTAGATAGAACAGTGAGGATGAAGTGTGAAATACCAGGGCAGATTGTGAGAGGACAGAGGGAAAAGGACTGTTAAGACAGAAATGGAAAAGATGGGGTCAGGATAAAGTAAAGGAGTATGAGGGGTCGTCACTGGTCCCCATTTTCCTGCCAGAGGGATGGGAATGGTCTGCCCAGGGAAGGGAACCCTCAGCTTACATCAGTTCCCTACCACAGGGCTTTTCTTCCCTACCTGCCCATTTCCTAAATTTAGTCTACATTTTCTCCTGTAAAATCTATCATTCTCCTCATCGCCATTAGCAATACCTCTATGGACTAAGGTGGCACTTACTCAGCAGCTGTACACAGGTTGAGGTCTCCTGCAATAAAAATTGTCCTCTGACATCTGTCTGAGGCAGAAAGGTGGGTGGGAGGACCAAAACAGAGTGAGGAAAGCATTAAGATTAATATTGTGGTATAAGGAACTGAAAACACCAGATGCCTTATTTGTTCGCTATGCTAACTCAGCTTTCCAAGTATCACCCTTTTGGAGCGTTATCCTGTGACTGACATGGGTGCTTGATCAGTCCATCAGGCCACATGAAGCTGATCCTGCAGGTGGCTCTGCTAGACCCGCTCTGGGCATCTACCATGAGAGGGAAAGTGGGGGTGGGAACCGTGTTTCCTTCTATAGCTGTTTGCTCACTGGTTTGCTTATGAAGCTTTCTAACAATGACATCTATTGTGAGAAAAAGATTTGGAGGTTTGTTTTTGTTTTTTTTTTTTTAATAATTAAACAATAAATTAAGACCCACTGTTTTCAGATCAGTTGCTGATGTTCATCTGCATTGCATCACTCTGAAACAAAGAGCATCTGTGCTGCTTCCTGTGAACACATGTGGCAACAGGGGCTATGTGCTTCGTTCAGGCAATTGCACAAAGAAAACTCAAAGATGAAAGTTTTTGGATTTTGGTTTAGTTTTCTTTTGTATTAGTTTGCTCCTGATTTAAGTCAAATAACTTTACAGCTTAGGCTTGGGTGCACACTGTGCTCAAGCTGGTTGCCGCAGACACTAGATTTAGGCATCAACTGGAATCTTCTGAAAGAACCAACTTTGTGATACAGTTAAATATGCTTTTTTTTTTTTTTTTAGGCTTTGTGAATGCTGCTGAAAGAGGGAGTGCTTTATAAATTAGTTTGGGTATCATAGGTGACATGTTTATTTCAATGTACTTTTTGTAATAAAATAGAAAGTACAGCTAGGTTGCTTTTGAAGTGATTTTTGGACTCCACTCATCTTGACAAGCAATGGTTTGAATATATCTTTTTCCTTCATGATTTGTTTTATATTGGAGGATGTTGTTGAAAAATTGGGAAATCTTAATTTTTAAAAATTGTATCTGAGTTTTAACAAATCCCATCTTAAATTTTGTGGAAAAAACCCCTCCAGATCTACCAGAGGTAATTTAACACTTCTTACAGTTGACTTGCTGCCATCAGAAATTATGCAGATATACGACAGGGGAAAGCCATAGTCATTGGTGGCTCTGTCTGCTCAGCCCACTCTTTTTTAGAGCTTCTCACCCCTTCTGTTGGATGGCTCAGCTGCTGCTTGGCTCCCATGGCTTGTAGCCTGTTGTACTACGGCAATGTGCCAGCTCACCTTGTTATGTGGTACATTGCCTCCGCATGAGTGTCTCTGTCACCCATAGAGGGAAGGAAGAGAAAGGGAGCAGAAGGTTTGAAGTGGGAACCATGACCACTGTCCCAAGGTACACAGTCCTCATTGGTCAGTCAGAACACTCAATCCCAGGGAGCTGACACAGCTATGGATCTGCCTCAGGCAGCTCTAATCCAGATGAAAATTGCTATCTGGAGGTTTTTGTCCTTGAAATTTAGTCAGTGGTAGATGATGGGGATATATTGAATACTATCATAATGAGCACAGAACAGCTAGATGAAATGTAAGAAATGAAGACATGATAGTGTCTGGGGAGGAGTAATCTCCATGGCAAGAAAGCAGGGTATGCTCACACCAATGAGTACCTCTCAGTAGCATCCAGGAAGTCATTTCAGTACAGGTCAGGCTTGCTGCAGTTGAAGGGGCTGTGTCCTCTTCTTATCTCTCCCCAGGCTCCTCCTCCAAGACAGTGGGAGCTCTGATGCTCCATCCTCATGTGGGTTTGCACTTACCAGGCATGATTTAGTGTGGGTACAGAACTGAGTCAGATTTAATTTGCAAGTTTACTGCCAAACCTAGTCCAAGTTTTAAGCCAACTGTACAGCAGTGATTTAACAAGAAATGGAAACAATTCAAAGCCCTGTGAATTTGGCATAAGTTAACAATTTTGGCTGAATGTTACTGTGGGGTTTTCACTAATTCAAACCTAAAGCTCACAGTGAAATTCAGGAGGCTTGAATCCATGCCAGGGGAAAGGTTTGCACAGGTCTTTACAAATTAGAAGTGTCAAGGTTTCAACAGCTCTGCTAGATAAGTGAGTAAGAGGAGATTTCCGTCTGAAGCCTGTATCTCTCCTGAAATCCACAGTGTATGCGTCATGGCAACATACCACACCTGATAACATATCTTCGTTAAGCAGCTTTATTTGAAAGGGTTGTTAATGACATAAACAATAGCAATTAGAAGTATTGATATTACATTGACAGGCTGTGAAATGGCTGGTGATTCATTCTTCTAAATCAGCTACTTTTTTTTTTTTTTTCCCCCTGCTATGCACAGTGAGTACTGGTATTGCTGAGGGCAAAACAAAAATAAGGGAGAAATAAAGAGAGAACTATCTTGGGGGAACTATATTTGGGGCAAATATTTGTGTAAGGATTTGAGCTGGGTATTGTACTCCTTGCAAATATGCTATAGCTAAAACTGGTCTTTTCTGCGTAGATTTTATGCATCCATTTCTGTGCAAGTATTTGCTAGTTATAATTAGTTACCAAATGAGTTGAATAGTTGTTAGGTGCAATGGTTGTTTGCAGTTTCTCACAATGAATATTTATGCTGAGTAAAAGTTTCTGGTATATGGAATTGAATCTGGCCTTTAATAGTGTAACTGAAATGAAGTAAATAGAGGTGAGAAGAAACAATGAAAAAAAACAAACAACAAAATTATGAGAAGTGCAAGCCAAATATTGTTTATGCACTAATAGTCACTTGTACAGACAGCTGTAGGTATATGTGTGTAAATCAGCCACTTTGCAAACATTTATGTAATCTGAGAATTATTTTTAGAAATTTTTTTTGTGATAGTGGTACTGTAGGTAGCGTGAGTCACCTAGAAAACCTGTTTGAATTATGAAGAGATGAAGACAAACATAAAATCTGTGTAACCCAGGTGGTGCTTGCATTGAAGAACTACAACTTTGTGTTTTCACACCAATATTGAAAGGTCAACACTTGCTTAAAAAAAAAAAAAGAGATTTCAGAAGCTAATTTTAGACTTTTTATTTTTTCTTTCCCAAGTATTATTTCTGCTTCATCGGCATAGGCTTCTGTTCTGTATCTACTATTGTGTATCACAGGAAAAATTTTAGAGCATGAAAGATGGATATGGGAAAGAGAAGAATTTTTCTTCAGTGAGATTAATGGAGTGAAACTCAGTACCATTTTATTGTTCTGTAACCCTAGATTTTAACACCTGATATGTGCAACACTCAAAAATGACTTTATTTTATTTTCAATCCCAGTAATTTGTTACACTGTTTCTGCATTTATTGCAGTCACATATTGTTACCACAGTCCTATCTCTCACTTTCTTATTATTTTTGGGGTGCTTACCTGAAAAGTTTCAGCATAGCTGCTGAGCAGTAAGATGTGAGGCACTGATGCAGGCCACCATGTAATGCCACATCCTCTGATTTGGAGCTGGGCCTCACACCTGCACATTAGTCTCGGTTACACTTCACAAGCAGTAATAATCAGAATTTAAATAGCTTAAAACTGGGCAATGAGCTCACCTGAACACCTTTGTAAGAATATTTATCAATCATTAGAGAAATAGTCAAAAAAGTGAAAAATTTGCATGCCAGAAGCCATGTAATAAACCCTGTAAGACTAGATATTAGAAAGATTAAGCTGTCCTTTCACTACAGCAATATATATCTATAATGAGATGCAGTGGTTTCTTGCAAATGTGCCACAGATTAATTAGTTTCAGAATACTGTGGCTTTTCACAGCACCTTAAAGGCTCTTGAAAAATATTATGCATGATAAGGATGCAGAGTGAGTATGCATAAGGGACACTGTGAAAAGCAAATAAACTTGTCTCTTCACATTGTTGTATTCTGGGGAGACAATTTCTCTTTAACGACTTTTCACTCAAAACTCCTGATCGGATGTTACAGATGTGACCTTCATCTGCAACTTTTGAATGTGAATAAGTTAAGAAGAATCAAGTTGGCAAAATATGTATTTCTCAAAAAAAATAAAATATGTGCAGTGTTTGAAGACCCTGGAGTAAATATTGTTTTCTTTTCTCCTTCTCCTGCTTTATGTATAACTTTTTAAGTGGTTCCAATGCTTTCAGCCAGATGTGCTGGGCCAGAATTATTCACCTATTGTGCAGCTTCAGTTAGAGAGAACATGTGCTGTGTGTGCCTGCATAAGTAAGCACTATGCTGTGCCAACACTTTCTGTTTTCTGTGTGCGTATTTTTCTCCAATCCATCTCCCTCAGGAGAACAGAAGTGCATTGGACTGGATATGAAACACAGGACAAAAAACCCCAAACCATGCATGATGCATTATGTAAAGGGGAGATATCGTGGTGTAATATGAAGAATTTATTAGCATGAGTGTGAGATCCCTGTATTACTCAAGAGCAGCAAAAGCCAAAGCTAAATTATGTAGGTCATCCTTACAAGTACCAAATAAATCTTATGTAGAGACTGTCCTTTGTTATGTGATGCAAAGAAATGTTTATGTTTATTACTGAGACTTTCTGCTTCAATTTGTACATAAAGGTTGATATTTTATTTATAATAAAGTTTGTCTCTAGATGCAACCTGAATTTATTTTTAGATCCACATATAAGCAAAGACGTAGATCCAAATAAGTCCCATGCCATGACGTGGAAGAACCAGAACATTGGAATTCAAAGCCAAGGGAGTCAGAAGAACTCACTGGGAACAAGTGTAAGACAATGCCTCATAGAATCACTAGATTTTTGGCTCAGTGGATATCTGTATATCTCAGAAATTTATAACTGATCCAGAACTGAACAATTCTGTCCTAGGAGACATGTATTCCTTCTTTGAGGAGAAAGAAGGACGTATTTAACTGGAAGATTTTAAAAAAATTTTTTTTAATGTAGCTGTTTTAACATAATCAGGGCTTTTGTCCTGAAATGATTAACAAGAAGAGTGCAGGTGATATCACAGGTGCAAAGTGAAATTTTCTTCTGGTAGTCATTTTTATGCGTATACACACTACTGTTCTGTTCAAATCCTAATTTTTGTGTAGACAGTCCTGAGTAGCTATAAAGCTCGTTTTCCTTTTCCCTCAGCTGCGATACTTATTGACCTCTAAATTACTCCTATAATTTTGTTTCTTCAGATGTGCTATTGTGGCAGCACTTTTTTGGTTACAATAATCTCACTAATAGCTGACAGTGATTTGTACTGTGTACATATGAACCTGAGGTGAAAGTATGACTTGCATCAGAAGTGATGATGTCAAATACTGGTAATCAGCAGAGATAATTACATATACTTCTTCTCATAAAGCTTAAAATTTGTCTCTTCCAAAAATTTCAAAATTTGTTCCCAAGTAATTACGTTGTGAGACTAGAAATGGTATTTTCCGCCTCTTATTATGTACATGATGAAACAAACCACAGTCCTGTCAGCTCTTGTTTTGTAGTCACAAATAATATGTTGCTGACTGCACTCTTGTTGGTTGACCTTAATAAGAATTCAGTGTCTTTCTGCCAGTTACTGTATTTACTTCTAGGACAATAATGAGTTCTTTGAATATTAGAGCCACACAAACTGTTGTCTCAGGTGTCCTGAAGCTTGCAACACAGCATTGCTGAAGCATCCAATCCTGAGTCTCCACTACTTGGATAGTCACTCAGTTAACCAATAAACCTAGTGTAGGACACATACCACTGCATGCGCATAAGTATGCATAGACACTATTTATAATTAATAAGCAGTTTAGCAATCTACTTATGCCTGATGTTAGAATACACTAGATCCTAGCAGCAGATCTTCCAATTGACTAAATAATGACTAAAATAATGACTAAAACTCATAAAACTGGCTTTGAAACTTCTCAGCAGTTTGCTCTTCAGTATTCTTCCCTATTGCTATTTCTCTGTTTCAGTGAATGCTCTTGTCACAAATTGAGAGCTCAATAAAATATAATGCCCTGTAAGAATACAGATTATATGATGAGAAAATTTACTCCATGAGCCTAAGGGGGTAATTTGACTTTCATCTCTTTCTCTTTTCTCAAAATATAGAGCTACCAATAAATGGTATGTAAAGGAGATCAGAGCAAACCAAGGAGTTAAAAGTTTACAATTTATTAACTTGAGCATGAAGGTACAGAAAATAGGCAGGGACTCAAGTTAGCTGGGAAAGAAGTCTCAACCTATTTCATTAAAACATGGTTTGCACTAGTCTAACGAGTTTTCTACCAAATGAGGCATGAAACATACTGCCAGAATATAAAGTCAGTAAAATACCCAAATTACTGTATAATGCCATTATATGTTTTATTTTATCAGGGATCCAGTACAGAATACATTATCTTAAAATTTACAAAATCTGCAAAACCAGAAAAAAGGCCTCTTTTTTTTTTTTTTTTTTTTTAAATTTTGGGCTTTTAGAAAATGTTTTTAAAAAA
>VXAU01004789.1:68913-88964 GCA_013399695.1 Formicarius rufipectus | reverse complement strand
AAAAAAAAGGTTTGTTTTTTCCCGTTTTTTTTTTTTTTTTTTTTTTTTTTTTTTTTTTTTTGTGTCGTTTTTATTTTTGTTTTTGTTTTTTTCTTTTTTTTTTTTCCCTGGAAATCAGAATATGTATGCCTGTCTCTCAGTTTTGAAGTGTCAAAGCACTACAACATAGTTTCAAGATTTAAGTAGAGTTCCCTTCTAAAACCAGAACTCACAGAGAGAGTTGAAGAAGGATGGATTTACTCTGTGTGCTATGTAGAGGATAGCACCCTTTAGAACTGCCTTTAGAACACCAGAAAATTATTGGAGAAGGCAATACTACCACTGTAATTTTAATCTGTTCTGGAGAGTTCCACTGTTAACAGAACTCATAAGTGGTAAGGCTGAGTACCTTGGGAGGTCATGAAGTCTGTCATATGAAAGGTAGGAGTTTAGATTTTTGCCTGTTCAAGACCCTGGTGTCCTGCTGTCTGTCAGTGTCTAATAATGAGTCCCTTCAGCAACAGATTCACAAGGTTGGAGGGTACTTTGACCACCCTTTTGGTGGACGGACTCAACAGAGAGAAGACCCCCTAAGCAGGTCCTACCAAGGTGTTATCAGCAGCCTGCAACTGCAAGGACTCACTTTAGCAGTTTACAGAATAACGCTTTTTATTAATACAAATTGTGACCGATTAATAAGGTTAAAGTTTGTTGGTGATAGTGTCTACTGCAAAAATACATTTTAAAGTAGTATACTGATATGTATATTAAGCAAACACAAACTCTGATATGAAGCAATCTACTGATATTATATGGGGTAAGCACAAGCTTACCTATTTCTATTACCTAAATGCAGCATTTAACATACATCAAACCTATTTCTTTCCCAAGGCATCTCTCTGGTGGGGAAGATGGACTCAGCCTGTAGACTGATCTCAGCAGCTTCAGTAAAGGTCTTCTACCCTTGTCCCCAATTTATTTTTTAGTATTTCACTTGTGTTTTGGTGGAGTTTGAGTGGCTCTAGTCATAAATACCTTTTATTTCTGCTTGGTGTACCTAATGGGAGGAGGTTCATGACTTGGCACCTGAGGAGGAGATTTGACATGGTTGTTGGCTTCAGCAGCAGAACATGTTGATTCTCCCTTGTGAGACAGGTACTGTGCAGTCTCAGTACCACAATGTTCTCTCATTCTACTGGGATTTGAATGGATGGGGGCCACATAGTCTCCAGTTTGTTTGACATTCTGTTCTGTTTTTCTACGCAGATGTTTATTGTTGTATTGAGGAGCACGTTGACCTGAGTCTGTCCAGGGAGTTGAGGCAGCTTTTAACCCTAGAATTAACCCACATCACTCCACAGAGTCAAACCACCAGCCCAAAGGCAGAATCAGCCATAGCTGCACAGTCTCCAACAGGTGCTTATCTAATTTATGCTTAAAGCCTTGAATGGGAAGATTTGATAAGGTCCTCCCCTATGCGGTACTTGTGCTTTACTGTGCTAACATGGCTTAAAAGAAGCATTAATCTATGCTGATAGTGGATAGTCATAGATTTTACTTGCCTTAAGTTTATATATGCTACTCACCTTTCCTTGTGACTTCGTGACACTGTCGATTCAAATTCAGATGGTAATTCATAATGACAAATCCTTTTCTCCATGGTGACTGTTGAAGTGGGCATTGTACACTCTGTATGTATTCATGTCGTGGATTATTCCTACTTAAACACGGACCTTTATTTATTTGTCCTGACTACAGTGCATCTTTTTTCTTCATGACTGTTTTTCATATTTGGTAAGAGGCTTTAGACTAAAATTATAATCCTATCCCCTGGTATGTTTGCGACCCTTCCTGTGGCATACCTAGCATGTATTCCTTGATCCAAAACAATCTGTTGGTGCAAGCATTAGGTTGTGCAAGCATAAGACCCAAGGCAAATGCCTAGGGAATCCATTAGGCACACCTCTGTGATGTGGTAGTGAACCCTCTAATCTGCACTTGCTTGTAAGGGTCATGCTAGACAGTGTCAAAAGCCATACTGAAGTCAAAGTATTTCAACGGTAGTACTTCTCTCCTGTCCATGAGAACCATAACTCCATCACAGGAAGAGATGAGAATTTCTTGACTTCGTTTGTTCTTGACTGCTACTTATTTCATTGTCATATTCTAAGGGCCTACATATTGACTATTTTCTTAATTTTTTTTTTTTTCCTAAGAAAGAAGAATCTTAACATTGTATTTGCCTTGTTTCCTGGAATATCTCTCCATCCGTCAGAAGTCTCAGTAAGAACTGCTTATTCTTCTGAGGTTGTTCAGGTGCTTCTTTTTACATGAGAGTGAAACTCATTAGGCTGAACTAATGTGAAAACATTTAATTTATAGCAGTATTTTCTAGTCTGGTCTTCCGCTGCTACATCTGACTTTTTGCTCCTTTCTCACCGGTGCCAGTTATTCTGACATGGGAGTGACATTTTTTCTTTCTTGGCAACATTGTACCCACTAACCACAGAGCAGGACACCTTTCCCTGGGTTTTCATTTCAATATGCATGTTTTCTCTTGCTTGTGATATCTACTTTTCAGCCCTGGTCTTTGTGCTCTATTCCTGTCATCTGTGTAAGCTCTTTCAAATTCCTCTGTATCAGTTCTACCTAAATTATAGTTTCTGTGTGAATTGGTTTTTAGATCAGTGAAGGATTGGTCATTTACCCACCCACTCTTTTTCAGCTTATTCTATTTTTTGCATTAAGATAGTTTTTATTTCCTCAAGGATCCTTATCGGATCTTAGCTACCTGTTCTGAGAATTTCTTGAAAATTTCCCTTTTCAAGTCTGTTGTCTTTAATGAGGTGAACAGTTCTGCTTTACTATTATTTAGTATATGCAGTCATCCAATTTGCATTTCAAGTGCAAGATAAAGTCTACTGCTCTTTTTCCCTGCAAACATCTGTATAATGTGGACTTAGAATCAAAGAATGGTTTGTGTTGGAAGGAACCTTTAAAACTCATCTAGACCAACCTCCCCTGCGATGAGCAGAGGTATCTTCAACTAGATCTTATTGCTCAGAATTTCATGCAACCTGGCCTTGAATATTTCTAGGGATGGGACATCCACAACCTCTCTGGGCAACTTGTTCCAGTGTTTTTCCACCCTCATCATTAGACATATTTTTCCTTAGATCTAGTCTGAACTCTTTACCTCTTGCCCTATCACTAGGGCCTATAGGCCCTACTAAAGATTTAGTTTCCATCTTTCTTACAGCCTCCTTTGAAGTATTGAAAGACTGCAATAAGGACTCTCTGGAACCTTTTCTTCTCCAGGATGAACAACCCAAACTCTCCTAGCCTTTCCTCACAGGAGAACTGTTCCATTCCTGTTATAATTTCTTGTGGTTCTCCTCCAGATTGACTCCAATAGGTCCATGCCCTTATTATGTTGTGATCCTTAGAGTTGGACATGGTACTCCAGGTGGGGTCTCACAAGAAAGGAGGGGGAGAATCTTTTCCCTTGACCTGCTGGCCATTCTCCTTTGGATGCAGCCCGGGATATGGTTGGTTCTCAGGGCTGCAAATTTACTTTGCAGGGTCATGTCCTGCTTTTCATCCACCATTACCCCCAAACCCCTCTCTGCAGGGATGCTCTCAAATCAGTAGTCCATGCTTATGTTCAAGTCAAGTTCACTAGGTTTTTTGCAGCAATTAAATCAAAAGTTTAATCACTTTAAGGCTTTATTTGTCTTCTTATTCACTGCATTTCTGGTACTGATGTATGGTCATCGAAACTGATTCCTTATAGTGAAGTATTTTCTTTTTTCCATCATTTTCTTAGGAAAGGGGCATGGCACAGTGTTTCTTTGTTCTTCACAAATATCCCAGAGCCTTTTTTGTAATGCAAGGTGAGATTTCCATGAAATGATGACCAAGACAATAAGAAACCTTCTATCCTGGTGGGAACTGCATCAAATTCATGGGTCTCAGTGGCTCTCTGAGGCTGTAATGAGAGTATCTAGGTTTACAAATATAGAAAAGCAAAACATAGATTGCCAAAAGATCCTAAAAATCATGAACATATTTTCTAAATTCTCAGATTCTGCTGTCAGGTAGCACAGAATTACTAATAGTTAAAAAGGCAGGAGAAGTATTAAAAGTTTTGTTAGCACTCATTTAATGTCATCTATCTAAATAAGTTCATTTCACCCCTCCTGTGCTCATGCTGCAGATAATGCCTTTCTACTATACCATCATTTATTTATTTTTATTGATTCGCTCATTTCACAAAATTGCTGGGTGAGAGAAAAACACCTATTTGCAATCTAATCAAGCAAACAAATATAATTATAACTATCTGGTGTTTTCTTACTTGCAGTTGTCTTATCTGCCTTTGCCTTGATTGTTTTTTTGTTTGCTAATCATAAATTCAGGAAAGTTAAATTGTTTTCTTGTTTGTTAATCATAAATTCAGAAAAAGGCTGGAACCCCCTGTCCCCAACAGATACTAGACTAAATATTGAAAACAAATAAATTATAACAACAGGAAGATCAAGCAAAAAAATCCCATAATTTTTAGCTGGGCACCATCTCTATATGTCTTCACTACCTGCCACTGTAAGGGCCACTGCAGTCGTGGTATTTTTGTAGCTTTAAAGAACTGTCAATGAGTAAGCTGGTAGTTCTTCAAAATACTTTCCAAGGACCCTATGGCCACCTTTAATGTATTAAATCAGACAGACCAAGGACTGTTCTCTGTCCCTCATAGTGTGGTCGTTTTTGCTATAGCTAACCTTTCTTTTGCTCCATGATGAGTTTATTCCTCTCAAAGCATCTATGTGGGTAAGTCTCAAGCAAAATCATATCTGTGTATTACCTGGGAGAGTATTAACTGACATGAAACTAAGCAAGGGCACTCAAATAGTTAAACAAAACAAACATATGGTCAGGGAAATTAATTCTACACCCACTAGTTTTTTTTTCCGTATACAAATCTAGGGAAATGTCTCATCAAGATGCTGAATGGGAAAGCTGCTTTCTTTGCCATAGATGAAAACTTAATTTTAAATTACTTTTAAAGCTCTGATTTTCCAAAGGTTTTATCTAACACATGATTGGAAGACAATGATTTTCCTAGATGAGTGAAAAATTTAACAACAAACTGCTATTTTTCTAATAAAACTCAACAGTAACAACTGTTTATTCTATCATATTGGACAAATAAGTGTTGAAAGTACAATTTATGTTTAGTAGAGCAGTTGAATATGAAAAGAAAAATGGAGAGGCCTGTTAGCTTCTTCCCAGACAATGTTTTAAATGAGAATAGGCAAAACACAAAAAACATGTAGTTCGGTTTGTGCAGGGTAGCGAAAGAAAAAGAAAAATATATATTAGATTTTGAATTTTTAACTCTTTAAACTGAGTAATTCAACTCTCAGATTTGGGATAAAAAAAGTTTATGTGTACAATTAAATGAATGGACATGGTATTTTTTCTGGATTTTTGTATTTTTTGTATTTTTAGTTTGAAAAAAGGATAGTTTTGGCATACCGCTGAGAAGGACAATTTTTCTGTTGCAGGAGTGTCTGGACGATATGGGCCAGGACTATGCACTGCCTGCTGCACTTTTCTGTTCTCAGCAGCTCTTTGGATTATGTGAGACTTTGCTTAAAGTTTAGCAATATTAGTGGGAATGAAAGCTTGAAATTCAAATGCAAGCCTGAAATGAATCATCAGTCATTAGAACAACTTCTTTCTCTGCTTTGGCTCTTTCTCTTGTGGCATATGAAGCCAACACACTTGTGTCAATGAAAAAAGTTCACTTCTATTCGGTCTTGTTCAGCCTTTTTCTCCTTCCAATGTGACATGGGGCCTTGCCTTGTTCTGCTAGTGACGTTAACCTTGATCACCTGTTCTCCTGCATCCCCATGGATGAAGACACCTGTGTACATTGTGTTACACTGTGTGCTTAAGGAAGAAAATCTGCATTGTGGTTTCATTTTTCCAATGCCATATTCTCCTTCATGTGTGACTGAGAGTCTTGTTTCTGTCACCTGTTTATGCCTGGGGGTGTTATGAATTACGACTGGTTGCTAAGAGTAAAGCTATGTGACACAGCTTGAGCCAGTTTGGAGACTCAGTGATGCCTCCAGGGCAGTTTGACCCCATCACTCTCTGTCCTATTTCCTTCCCTTTTGCCTACAGTTTTTTGCCTTGCAGTTCTGACTACTCTGTTGAGCTGACTCTATGCTTCCTATGATATTGCTCCAAGCTGGGGTAAACTTACTCAAATAATAGAAAATCAATGTAGAGAGGAAAAGTATTTTTTCTGTGGTATTAATGAGTTAGTTATTGCTTGTTTAGGTGTGCTCTAGAGGTAGTGCGGTAAGGACAGGAAAGATGACTAAAGCAAAATGTGTGTTTTCATGTGGACTTCGACTTTCTAATAACAGAAAATATCATCTGCAACACATAACCCAAACTCAGAGCTGATTAAGACACAGGCACAATTTACTTTACAGTAAGATGTAATGCATCAGCTGAATGGTGAGAAGGTACAAGACACAGCCATGGATGAGACTTTTGTACTAGTTCCAGTTATTTGAATAATAACTCTCTGCTAAATGCAACACTTGAACTTTGGTCAAATTCCCTTGCTTGGTAGGTTATTTGGAATTGTAGCCTTTGGTCAGCAGAAAAATCAATAGATGAATTCCAGTCTTTGTAATTCAGCTAACAGCCTTGTGGTTTGACTTAAAAGGCCCTCATGCTTAGGCAGATAAAATTTGCCACTGGAGACATTAGCAGTTTTCCATTGATTAGTGAAAGACCTTTGACCTTCATATCTGGAGCACTGAAGGAAGAGCAAACTGGGTGCCTAAGGCTGGGTGATTGGAGCCTACTCATTGAGCATTCAAATAAAGATTGTTCACAGAAATGGTGAAAGGCTGAGGTTGGAAGGCATCTCTGGAGATTGCTCAGTCCAAAATTTCTGCTCAGGGCAGGGTCACCCAGAGCAGGTCAGGGTTATGTGGTTATGTACATTCAGATTTTGAACATTTCCAAGGATTTTGACTCTATGACCTCTCTGGAAAATCTGGTCTAATCACTCTTCCAATTAAGAAGTCTTTCCTTATTTTTACTTTTCTTTTTTTTTTTTTTTTTTTTTTTTTTTTTTTTTTTTGCATTTCAGTGAGTGACCATTGACTCCTATCATTTTATGAGACACCACCAAGAAGTCTGCAAGTCTGCTTTATTTCCTTTACTTCTCCCATCAGGTATTTATAGACTTAATTCATAAGATCCTTCTGAGCCTTCTCTTCTCCAGAATACAGTCCCAGCTCTTTCAGTCACTCACTGGCTTACAGATGCTCCAGTGGTTTAGCCACTTTTGTTGCCCTTCACTGGACTCACCCAGTATGTCTATGTCTTGTGCTGGGAGCCCAGAAGTGCTTTGAGCACTTCAGATGTGTCTCACCAGTGTTGGGTAGAGGGGAAGGATCACCTTCCTCAATCAGCTGGTGATGCTCTTCCTTGTGCAGCCTTGGAGGATGTTGGCCTTCTTTGTTATAAGGGTACTTTGCTAGCTCATGTCTTCTTTGTTATAAGAGTACTGTGCTAGCTCATGTTCAGCTTGATCACCAGAACCCCAAGATCCTTCTCTGCAAAGCTGCTTTCCCATTGATTGATCCCCAGCATATACTTCCATGGTCCATGGAGTTATCATCGATGCACTCCAGAATTCTCCAGGATTTGCTTCTTCCTGTACTGTCTATCCATCAGACATTGGGGTAGTTCAGGCTCTCCATGATGACATGGGCTTGTAAGAGTGAGGTTTCTTCCAGCAGCCTGAAGAAGGCATCATCTATTACTTCTTCATGATCATGTGGTCTGTAACTTACTAACTTAGTTTAGATAATAATTTAAACCCACATAATTTCATTGTGGCGTGAAAACATCTTAGATTTTTTTCCAGAAAGAATCATCATCTTGTTAATCATAAAAAAAACCTTATAAAACAAAATCTAAAAAATTAAATATAAGTAGCAAAACTCAGTAAGAGGCTCCTAAGAAATTGTCTGAAGTGCATTGTTTTCACTATATGGCCTTATAATTTATACTTAATATATTCTAATTACATTATTGATTAATAATTTAAAAGAAAACTTTCCATGGAAAGCAACAAATCTTCTTTTGAGTTTTGTATGGGAATTGTGTTGATGCTGTAATCTATTAACCGCTGTTTAGTTACCTCAGCAAAAAATGATTGTAGAGTAACTTTGTGTAAACTTTACTTGTCCTTGATTTTTTTTCCTCATTTAAATATTTTGTGGATGCAAGACAGTCTGCAGAGGACAATGCAAACACATGTGCAATGCATAAGCAGTGTGATGTAATAGAAATGAAAAGCAAGGACCGAAGATAAAAAACATCAAGTCTCATAAAAGGTAGTAAGCAATCTGACACAGGATAATAAGATTAAGATGATGAAATACTGTACTAGGATGGTAAAATGGTTAATGAGGCAAGGCTTTGTAAATGCACAGCTAAAATATTAAGACAGGGTGAAAGATACAAGGAAGAAGGACAGCAGTGTGACAGAAATCCTAGCAGTGAGGTTTTTAATTCTTCACTGTGGCACTAATAATCCTTGAGAGATGTTGCTTTGAGATTCAAATGGATTTGAAAACTTTAATTGCTTAGTTTGTGTGGCTTTCTTTTATGTTACTGTTCAGAACAGAGATATTATGTCAAATAGGGGGCTTAATGCCATGATGAATTGGCTGGGACAGATCTAATTGCATTGGTTTAAGACGTCACTGTCGCCAAGCCCTTCACTCTGGGAGCTGTTCCTCAGCCGTCTGAAGCACAGGAGCACCAAATATAGGTAAAAGCAGTTGCTCTGTGTCTGACTTGAGGTCTGCCTGTCACCACATCCTGCTTTCAGCAGTGGCCAAGTGCCAGGATGAATATGTGATAGCACCTGCTGTCACTGTTCACATCCCAGGAGCGACAAGTCTGCATTGGCATGTCAAGCTCAGCTGTAGCCAGGAGGGAAGGCTCCTTTGTGCCCCACTGGGGCAGGGACATGTTGAGGAGGGGCAAGAAATGCAGTGGAAGATGCTCCTTGGTTTAAAACACATGAGCTTTAGCTTAAAAATAATTATTCCAAACAAGGCTCCTGAGGAAAGTGGATGATGAAAAAAAAGACATTATTGCAAAAGAAACGGTATGAGTTTCATCCTGTCACAGCAAAAGTCAGTGATAAATGGCCATCTCTTTACCTATAAAAATCTATAAAGAGCAACATGTTAGTGTGTATGTTAACGATCTGGTTCTGATAACATGCAGAGAAAGATTTTTCTGTTCCTAATTTCTTCCATATAATTCAAGGAAACTTGTTTTCTTAGATATGTAAAAAGCTTGTGGGATTGAAGCCCAACAGTTTGTTATATGGGACGTGTGTTTAATTAGTAGAACTGAGCCTTTGATTTTGTACTTGCATCAGTCTCTGTTATGAATGTGTAGGAGAACTGTGTGTCTCTAAAGGCAAAAGTGGTGTGAATACCACAATAATGTGCAATGATAAAAAAGAGCTGTTTATGAGTTGAGTAGGATTCCAGTCTAAAATACAGGTACCAATCTTGGTAAAGCTTACATGTCAAAAACATTGCAAGTTTATTTTGGAAGGATTCCTAAAGAATATGAAAATTTTCCAACTACTTAAGTTGGCCCAAATTCTTGTGATTTTCTCTTTCTGAAAGAGCCTAGCACACTATTAGGACCAACTCTTCCTTTATTTGGGCTCTGATCTTGTGTATTTTGCCAACACCAGAAAATACTGGAAATTCAATGGGAATTAAAAGCTGAATAAGGGAATTAGAACCTTTCTGAGAAGTAGAATCCAAGACTCTTATTCAGTTTTGGATGAAAACTTTAGCTTGGCATTTTAGATGCTCTCGGTTTCTAGCTCTCTTTCCTATGCTGTCACACTGTATTGCTGTCATTTTGAAATTAGGGAAGATTTATAAGGAAGTAATTTGTGGGATTTAGAGCTGGGAGACATTTTCTCACATGGTGTGAAAAATTGAGGGGAACTGAGGAGGTGGAGGGTGGGAGCAGTGTTTCTGATAGCAATTAGATGGAGATATTAGTGGATATGGGGAAATTCTCTAGGAAAGAAGTTATAAAAACCAATGTATGGTAATGACTTTCACAATCATTATATGCTTATCTGGAAATATCCAAGTACTGATTATACAACTTCTTTATTTCTGTGCAGAAAATACTTGTCAGTGAGAGGACACAAAATGACAAAATTTGGAAAAATAAGTATCTGGTTGTGATTTAAACACAGTATCAAGTCCCTCCATACTGCCAGGTTCAGGAAATGTCAGTCATTAAAGGACTTAGTGAACACCAAGCAGAAAAACACTCATGTCTGTAATTTTATGACAGAGTCGGTGTTTTACAGCAGTCCCTCCTAGATACAGTGTCATGCCCAGAGCAGACAGACACCCACATGCCCAGATCAGTTGATTTGGCATCGCCCAATTAATGGATTTTAGTCTTGTTTTGGGGCATTACATATTGGGGACACCTGTAAAATGACCAGGTTCTTCTCTAAGATAAACCTGCAGCAAAGCATGTAAAAACCTGAGCTGTGCAATCTGGGCCTTGGTGTTTGTATGATTATAAAACTAGCCTTGAATTTAGAGAATACAGCTACAGGAAGAAAAGACAGAGGTCATGTGTTAACGTGTGTAAATAATGACTGTCGATATAACTCATGTCCATGGCACAAAGGCTAAACATTGCTTAAAAGCAGGCGTCAATGCAAGTTTTTTTTGTTTTGTTTTGTTTTTTGTTTTTACAAATAAGTAACTATTTTTCTGCACTGGGATTTCCAAATTAACATTTACCCAACACTGGGAAATATACTGACATGCTGACAAAATGCATCACTAGTAGGTGCAGATTTACTAACTAAAGGGGATTGCTTATACTAATCCCCCGAAGAAAATAACACTGGCAACCTATCCTATATCCATGTTTTTGTTACTATAATTAAGCTAGTGCTTGGATTTTTTGGCATAGGAATGAGCACAAAATAACACAGCTTTAACTGATAATCTATACTGACATTTAAGTTTTGCCTAGGAGGAAAGTACCTCCTTGCCCTCCCACCTTGACTTCTTAATATGAATTTCTTGCAAATATAGAGAGCGCTTCCACTGTTAACACTGTATTTTTGGTGATGGATGTTGACTTTTCTCATTTTAACCTTCAGCAAATGGGAAGAGAACAGAAGTTAGGTCTATAGGAACAGGGACAAGAAGGAGGCATAATGTTGCCTTATTCCTTTGTACTATCAGTCCTAACATTTTCTCTCTTTCAGCTGCTTGTATCTGTTATGATCAGGAGCAGAAACAAGATTATTTTCATGTTTGTGAAGCAGAAGCACAGGAGGTATATTTAGACACAAAAATACTTCAAGATAAAGAAAAAGAAATTAAAGATACTTATTTCAACCTACCAGTAACTTTTGTAAAGTAATTAACTTCTCAGCTTTTTGTTACCAAGGTCATATTTAGCTCAGAATACACCTATTGCCTTGAAATGAACTAGTCATTTGTCTTTCAAATGTTTATTACATCACTTCTAGGATTTTCCAGTAAAGATATTGTTAGAGAAAGCAGAAGGACTCCATCTAGCAAAATCAGGACAGCATGTTCTCATGTCCTTTAAGATCAAACATAGATTAGTGCCTGTATTTGCTTCACCCTTCTATGTAAATATGTAAAAACACAGACTGGATTATTGAGTTTACCTTGTTCAGTCACTCTGGTGACACTGATCCATATGTCAACCTTCTAGAGTTTTGTAAAAGACAAGATTAGTAAGGAAATAAAGTTCAAAGGTCAATGCTTTGGTAAACAACCAAAGCTGAAGGAAGTCCACTGAGGTGAAATTGCTTAAAACAGACATGTCAAGTAGCCATTTGAATTTCAGACTTTGGATTTATAGTGCAAATAGGCAGAGAAGAAAAACAAGCCAGGCAATGTGTCCCTAAATCAGATATCTCAGTCAATGGGAGGAACTTTTATGAGACTATTCTTGAGCTTTCCAACTGCTGTGACGTTGGTCTGTCCCACTGCCAACGTTTTGCTTCTGGGCTTTTTAATCACTTGGACAATACCTTACACAGAACTGGCTCAACTCCTATCCTTATTGATAGTCCTTTCTAAAATATTAAGCTAATGTGATTGCATTAAGTAGACGTGAGATTGTATTCTTCTCAATAGAAACAGAAGGCCTTGCAGCCTTTTGTTCATGCATTTTGCTTCTGCAGAAGGAGTTGCAGGGGTGATGCCCATGACTACCACAACTGTGGGATCAATAAGAGTGGTAAATGTATTCCTGAAATTAAGAGGAGCCTCATGGATTGTGAGAGACAAAAATCTTCTGGCACCCTGACTGGGATTATGTTTAGCAGCTTTCACTTTGCTTCTGGTTAATTTACCCTGTGTGAGTTGCTTTTCTCTTGACTACCTGAGTAAAATACTTAGCTACTGAGTAGGTTTGACTTTAAGAATATAGTGAATATACAGATTTTTGAGGACTGTGGGTGGATTTTGAACTTTGAGAAGGGCTTCATTTTGAAGCTCAGGGGCACAAACAGAACTAATTCTTGTCATTGGCAAGAGTCTTCTGGAATTCCTACTGGTTTAAAAGGAATTGTGGATCATAGGAGGCAAAGAGGAAAGAAATCTGGTCTTCCTTTCAGAATGATACATCTCTAATTCCCTTTGATCTTTTGCTCAGCATTTGATTAAATCTTTGTGTGTATACTGGACTACCTAATCAGAGGTGGTTTGCAGTACCTCTGTGTTGATGTTATGCACTCAGTCTGCCTCTATAATCTTGCAGACCAGAACACAAGAATTCAGTGGTGTTATTCATAAGCAAGAAGATATTTAAGGTCAGTTTCACACTTTTTTTAGATTTCTCCAGGTACAATAAATTCTGTATTGGTTCATTGCAGTGAAGCTACAATGTAAAAATATTCTCTCGGTGTTAATATTTGCAATTGTGGTTACAGTGGGAAAGTATCTTATACTCATTTCTCAAGACTGATGTCAGCAGAATGTTTCAGTCACATATGTACTTTAACAGTAATCTCAGACTCAGATAGCCTAGATCTGAACATCTCTTGAACATCAGAATATTTAATTCTACTCTGTTTCACAGTGAGTCTCCCTTTCATACTGAGTCAGACACTTAAAGATATTCCCATATGTAAAAGTCCCATATCCAAATCCCTGCCTTGCTGTTCTAGAGATTTAAATCAAGCTCTGCTAATTGAGACTTAGGCTGCACCTATGCTGCTAAATTAAATGATGTCACAGCATTCCCAGGCACTTGTTGGAACAGTGCCTGGCACTCTTTTTAGCCAGAATAACTTGTCTTTTCTCAAAGAGTTTCATGGCACAGTGTGGGGCTTAGCAAATGCCAGGGACTGTACTTGCTGTGGCAATTTGGATGACCCTGTTTTGGAGGCTAGGAGAACTTAGTAGAAGACACATGGCCACATTGTGTCAGCTGATCTCAAATTCAGAAAAAAGGCCCTGGCATGTTTCCTTTACTAGTTTAGATATAGATATAGCCTCAAGGTTTTCATCTTTGGCTCTGTGATTTGTTAGGAGATGTTTCTTTTCAGATAAGACCATAAAAGATGAGTCACTTTATCTGTTTATAACTGGCAACAGGGTAGAAGTTAAAGATCTTACGATAATTTTCAATAGAAAAACAAGAAGAGCCCACATGCACCAGGTTGTCTTGGTTGGTAGTATTTGAAATGCTAACTACTTTTACCTAATTGTCGTTTTTACAGTACTAATTATTTGATTTCTATATTTCAGGATGATTTGCCATATTGTAAGTCTGGCAAGCCAGTGAAAAATTCTACTTGATTCTCCTCTCTTTAATTCTGTGTCTACTGTTTGTTGTTTTCATAGGATACTTACAAAATAAATTTAAACATTTTGCTGCAGGATGTCATGAAAGATCTGTTCTTAATGCCCAATAGCTACTGATGTCAAGAAAGAGATTAAGATCATTTCCCTTTTGTAAAAAAAAACCAAACAAACATTGAAACCCTGGAGGTGATATGTATGTCTGTACCTCTGAGGGATCATAGGGCCAAGCAGAAAGTTTTACTATTTATGGCAATGACATGAGGCAGTCAAATTGAAATTCTTGTTCACCATTCCACTGCAGATTTGGGTAGTTTCATGGAATGTCATGTGGATAATTGGAGCACCATGTCATTCCCAGCCACCTGGGAAGCTCAAGACCATCTTTCTGGGGGCACTAGAGGGGTTTGACTCTGTTGCTGGAAGCTGCAGAACTTCTATTCCTTCCCTGTAAGGAATTTTCCATTGTTAGAAGTAATTTTTGTTTGGTCTTTTGAAAAAAAAAATAGTTTTCTTATTTGCCTTTATGTTTTCCTCTGTAACTCTTTTCTGCACCATGGCATCCAGAAGGGAGACAGTGGATCCCAAACCAGCCACATCTCAAATCTAGATTCAGTACAAGATCTAAAGTTTGTAGGTTAGTTTGAAGTGCTGGGATGCAATTGTGTCCTAACTTTGTCATCACTCATCTTGATAGCAGCACATAGTTAACTCTTCCTTAACTTCTGATCTTATTCCATCTCTTATCAGGTATACAACAGGTAGGATAGTTAGGATGTTAGACTTCCTCAAGCATACTTAGTGATATTTTGATTTGACTTTGTGAAGAAAACACGTTGATTTAAATAATGAGATTTGTGGAAATATTTAAAGAAGTTTTCAACTTCGGATCCCACACATTCTCCCTTTAATTCTGCAAGTCTTCTTCCTGTTTTTAAGTCCATATTTCTGAATGACAAGATAATAAACAAATCTCAACCTGGTTGGCAAGGTAGCAGGATGGTATCAGACAAATCATCAGTTTAAACTAATATGCAAACATAGTGGGAAGACAGAGGTCTGCACTGTGGGTTAGAAAGTCATCCACCTTGAACATCAAGGCATCCTTGCACTTAGTTTTGCCAATTCAGTTGCAGAGCTCAGAGCTTAGTTTTCACCAGCAGCCTCAGAACAGAAGAAGGGGCTTGAACAATCAAAGCGCTTAACACTTCCTTTTAGAGAAAGAGTCAGTCTCGAAGTGTTGTGCTTAATTTTAATCAGTCTATTTTACAGTATTTGCAGACTCCCAGTGGGTCCATGTGGAGCTGTGTATTGATAAAAGCATGGTAATGAGCAGTGGGTATGGTTTGTTTGTTTGTTTGTTTTTTAATACTAAACAGGTCTTTGGAAATCTGTGTTGTGATACATGTTAAATGCTCATTAAAAAAAAAAAAAAGAAGTATTAGTGGATGCCAAAATTCAGGATGTTGGCATACATGATGGTGTCACCTCCTGTCCTTGTATACTTAGGTACCTAGAGATGATCAATTTACTACTGTGCATGTCACTGTGGAAGGAGCCCTTAGCCATGTTTGTGATTTCAGTGTTGTATCACTGTTGCTTTTCTGTGCGCTTGTCTGCACATCTGAAAAGGTGTTTGTTTGGGTTTTTTAACTTGCACTGCAGTTATGTTAAGGTAAAACTCGCACTCAAACTAGGCCCTTTGCTTTCATCTCCAGGACAAGCATTTAAGCTTACTGCTGTACTTCAGTGAGTCCCTCATGTCCTATGCTTCCAACTAGGTCTCAGGCGTCTGCAGTTCCTCACTTCTGAAACACTGTGATACTTGACTAGCATCCTTCTTCATACAGAGTCATTTTCATTTAGCAACAGAGAAAAGCAATGGAGAATGGTTTTTGAAATAGCCATGTGAATATTTTGTCTAACTTAATCTCACGCTTCACTGCAAGCAAAGCTAGATAAGCTTCCCTTAAAGCAGCAGAGCAGAACCTGCTGCCAGCAACTGAAAAGGTATCTGTATGGGTGCGAGAACCTGACTGACACTCCTGGCCGTCTTTGAAAGACTCTGTGTCCTTCCATCCTTTGCACTCCAACCATGTTTCTAAATATTGCCTTGCTCAATTTACCATGTGCTGGCTCCTCTTTTTGAATTGGCTTTAGTGCCGCAAGGGCCACAATGAACCGTATAAAAAGACTTCATTTTTCCACTGTGCTCTCCGACGTAAGATCCATACACAGACCTTTCGCAGCCCTGAAAGTTGCATGGCTAGTGATTAACAGGCACCTTCCCCAACATTACTTCTTCAGCTCTGAGTTGAGTTGTCTCCCACTGCTGAAGCTTTAAGGATGGAGGTTAGACATCCAGGGACGTGTATAAGGTGAGGCACAAAGCACTGATTTCAGTGTTGCACTGCACACACATACAGCTTTCAGAAATGCCTCCCAAAGCACTTCAGCCATACATTGATGGAGAGGTGGCTCTGGACTCCATTAATCTCATTTTATGAAGTGAGATGCCAAGGACATCCCTTAGATCATGCTACAGGGTGAAAAGAGAGAGAAATAGGTTCATCATTTCATCTGTATACTTTTGTTTCTTTGCTTTTGTCTCAGTGACACAAATTGATTGTCTCTGGCAAAAAGGTTATAGCATCAGATACTAGTAGTATCATCTGATGCTCCCAAATCCTTTGATTATCTGGCAGTAGTGCAGCTCTATGCTGAAAAATGATTCTAGAAATGGCATTGTGGGGGTTCTGTGCCTATAATATCTAAATTGTTTCCATATCAAATGTCTTCCATGACCAATGAAAAAGACACTGCATTTTATTCCTGCCTCCAGCCCCCATGAACATAACCTAGACTTGAAGTTCACACTGGACTCTTTTCTTCTCCAATATTATTGCCAGAAATGGAGCACTCGAAGGACCAACTTAAGTCTTCAGGTACATCTTAGCAAGTCTACTGTCTCTGAGCTGGACTTCACTGTCAACTGTAAAATCCTGCATTTTCTGAAGAGTTACTAAAGTGACTGGAACCTATTAGACAGCTCTTTTTATGTATGACAAGAGGAAATATGTATTGTCTCCCTGTGTCTTTATTGCTTTTAAACGGAGGTGGAAAGCAGAAATGTTTGTTGCATCCTCTCTAAAGCAGAGTGCACATAGTGGAAACTGTGGGAGGACGTGTTTGGGTCTGTTTGTTTGATTGTTTTGGGGTTTTTTTGATTTTTTTTTTTAATTTGTAAGATCAAGATTGTACTCTGCAGAAGAGTAATTTGCTTTGGGTTTTTTTATTTTGGTTTGTTTGTGGGTTTTTTGGTTTGTTTTGTTTTTCATATTTTGTATGTTGTTCTTGCTCTGTATGAACGATTTGGTCTTGGTTTTCCCAATATTTTTGTTCCTTTGTACTCTTTTGTCCCCATTAAGCTTGTTACAGAATATAAAATTCATTTGATGAACATACCCTCCCATCTCTTTATTGAAGAACATTTGCCGTCCAAACTGTTTAACACTATTTCCTTTTTTGAAGTATTGGGTTTTATACATATAAGCATACAGCAATGCATATATTACAAATGTAACAAAAGTGTGAATGCTGCTAATAGCTGTTTTCACAAAACAAATCCCCAATATTCAGAAATTATAAAACTATTAGCAGATCCCAGAAGTTGTACTTCATCAGTCAAAGAGAGCAGGAAGTTCATGCAGTGCAAAGTAGTCTTTCTTTATTGGTGGATAGTTTCTCCAGATTGTGAAGAAGAAAGAATACAATTCTCTTAAAAAATCAAGTAAACCTCATTTTTGAAACAAAAGATCTTGTAGCCTTTGTCTGGCTGATGACTTTCCCCATTCAGGATGACCAGTTAGACTAATATATGCTGGTTACTTCTTTCCTAAATTGCCTCTACTTAGGGATGGGTAGAAGAAACAGCAAAATGCATCTTGAATTCTGGCCCCCAGAGAAGGCCACCACTATTGCATATAAGAGAGACAAACACAACATAGAGAATAAAAGAATCAATGAAGTGATTTCAGAAAATCATATTAGCTTTGTATTCCAGAGGTTTAGTTTTACTTTAAATAATCAGCTGCAGACACTCCATGGTGGTCTCCAGACTGGATAACATCTCAAGCGCTTCTTTGAAGGGGGGTCCAGTCTTCCTCTTAAAACATAAAATGAAGTCCTGGAATATTCAGTGGCATTTCCTTTCGAGTAGGACTCTAGGAAGTGATTGCTGGATAACATTGCCCAGTGTAAAGTGGAGAAGGGGACAGGGATTAATTGCCTTCTACTGACATCACTGTGCATCTATGGGGCCCAGATTAGTACAGTGCCAATTAATCACAAGGACTATGTTGTATATTGGCTGGATAATGTGATATACAGAAAACCTATAAAGCACAGAATCCACCAAAAGAAATACAGTGAAATGATTTAACTTTGTTCTGCAATGTGTTCACAGAGATGCAGAGGATACAGGAGAAAAGGGATGTTAAGTCTGCCAAAACAGTGGTCACTGCTGTCTTACTTACTCCTCCTGAGCACCTGCTCATTGTAACTGTGGTGGTGGCAATAGCACAGACATCTGCAAGTCACATTTCAACCGTACAAACTGAATCAATGGAACTTCCATTTTATAAAAGACTGCTGAAGGGCACTGGTCATGGAAATGGGTTTTGCCATTTCTCATACAACAGTGTTTCTAACCATTGCTCTTCCAACAGGGACCAAAAATAAGTAAAACTGAGAGTTCATCCTCAAACTACTACATAAGATGGTGTGAACTGCAATAAAAATGTTTATGTTCCATGCCACTCCTCTGGCAAATACATAACTCAGTGGTGGCTCCATCACTCATGAGCAAAGCACTCATCCCAGATGCATGGCCATAAAATCTTTATACTGCCTTTCAAAGTGTGGTGCACTATAAAGTTTTATAGCCATGTATTTGGGATGACCACATTACATCATCACGTATTTCCCCATGAGATTTTGGCTTACTGCTGCTCTAAGCCAACTAATTTTTACAGATGGTTCCTAGAACAGCTAAAAGACCCCTGCTCTGGTTTTCATTGTCAGCATACATTTAATGTACTCCTTTTGTTTCATTAAGTCCCAGAGTCAGGCTGTAGGGGAAGTGGAATAGCGAGGTCAGTAGAGGACTGGATTTGCTTTCTAGTTATATCAATCACACAGTCTCCCTGCATTATTAAATATTTATGCTGTGGTAATGTTTTCATAGTACTGCTGATAGACAAGCCCAGGCACAGGAGCAGTGTGAATAAGGTGTCTGTTGTGGTGTAAGGATAGACCTTCCAGAAGAATTACGGTGAGGAGATCAGAGTTTCTTTTGCTTAAGAAAGCTTTCCTGCCTAGAAGAGGCATCTTTCCGCAGAGACAGTTTTAGATGTTTTCTTCTCCTAAATTCCAGGGAAATGCTCTCTGATATGAGAAAAAGATAAGTTCTGCAGACATCAAAGGCCCCTGCAGAGTGGGGTGCCAGAAATTATAAAAGCCCTGAGAAGAGCAGGGTGTGTGTGTTTTTCTCAGGTCCAGTGTTTAAAGTGCCATTAGGATTAATGTTCTTTTAAGTCTAGTGTTCTCAACTTTGGAAATAAATTTTCCTACAATCCCTGCACTGCCTGGCATTTTGGAGCTACCTGTATGTTATCTTACATCAAGCATGGGATCTGGTTTGTATGCGGTCAACGCTTAAGGAATCTATCTCTCTTAGAGATTTTATAATGTAAAGCACTGCTATATACTGAAGAGATACTTTCTGTCTCGGTATTTGTTTACTCTGTCTTGATTTCTTGCTACTTTTCAGAAGCATGAATTAGTGATTCTGACCCTCTGAGACCCTCTGAGCTCAAGAATATGTGACCTGGAGTGAAAAAGGAAAAGAAGGAACCCTCCAGTCAAGGGCAGCATGAATTTACTTTGTCCTAGCCAGTTAGGGCAGTGTATCCTCTGATCATGTTTCACTACCTCTAAGGTATGAAACTTTGAAATATAACCACTTAAAAGAATAAATTTGTGTTTTAAAGTAAAATTACTTGAAAAGCAAATTAAGGTTAGGTTTTGGGCTTTTTTTTTTTTTTTTTTTTT
>VXAU01004789.1:41920-68873 GCA_013399695.1 Formicarius rufipectus | reverse complement strand
CATGGTTGCAGAGTAAGCATAATTACAGCACCAAAATACAAACAGGAAGGCATCGCATATTTAGAACAGTATTAATGAATAAAATAGTTTCCAGTTTCAAGACAGATTATGTCAGGGGACAAATAAACTTCTGTATGAAAAAACATTTGAACCAGTCCTGTGGTCCAAATAAGGAGCATTCACCAGCTTTTACCCATAATTTAATGAATTGTAGTAGTTTAAATATTAGTGCTGATGGGAGTGATGAGCCTATGAATCAGTGCCAAAATGCATTACATAAACAGACTAGAAATAAGTTTCAATCCAGAGTTCTAGTCAACTTTTAGATATTTTTTTTCTTTATTGTTATTTTTTAAAAAGAAGTTTGGGGCTTATTTATTTCCAGTATGGTACCCTGTTATTAAGCAATTTTGTCCGCAAACGCTTCATTACTCCTTGTTTCTTGAGCAGGTATTTAAACCAGGTCTCAGCAGACTTTTAGAAGTCCTGTGTTAACCAAAATTTTACACTTGATGGTTATTAGTATGCAAAAAAAGGAAATTAATGTCATCGATTGTCATCCAATCATTCATTGTCATCTGGTTCTGACAGCAGGCAGACTGACTGAGTTACTGCCATGCATTTTCAGCTGCTGAGCAAATGGGAAAACCTTGACATTCTACACTGCTAACTTACGTATGTAATGATGGTAGTGTAGTCCAATGGGTGGAATACAGAGCAGTGTTTGTGTGCAATATACTGACTGATCATCACTTACTCATGAGGAATAGGTCTGGTAATCCAGGAACATTTGGTTATAATTGATTAGGTTAAAGAAGTGAAAATTTGAGACAACTGATTTTTGGCAGGAGACTTGCAAACTTGCACAGAATTAATAAAATGGAAGAGAAAGTCTTTTGCTGTATGTCTAGTGCTGTCTGGTGCTGATCACTGACTGTAATCAATGCTTGAGAATTAATGAGTAGCTCTTCTGTATGTTTATTTATACTTTCAAGCTACAGTTTATATGTGTCTAGTAATGGTGAAAAATGTCTTCCAGGTGCAGCACAATGTAAACGTGGAAGATTAAGCTCTGAGGGGCATCACTGAGTATTGCAGCTGACAGCTGCACATGTGATGTCCCTTGCTGGAGTAGTTTAATACAAACCACAATCAATTAATTACATTTATAGTTTGTGGGGAACACTGCAAAAACTGTTAGGTGCAGTAAGTAAAGTAGTTTTGGAAAGGCATAGATGGAAATGTGCATATTCCATTCTTAAAATAGATGCTACCTATATCATTAGTATCTTATATTATCAGAATGAAAAAAATTATATGCCCTCGTGTTCTTCTGCATCTTCCTTCTTTTGACATTTAAGTTGGCACAGATAGTGAAAATAATTTGAGTGCAGCTCTTCTCTGAACAACGTCTGGTTGAAAAGAACATTTTAGAGTTCACTGATTGTGTCAGTGAATTTCAGATCAAATCTCATTCAGTTTGCACAGAAAATATAAAGACCACTACATCTGATGTAGGTTTATATTATTTATTTTTAGATGGATATGACAGTACACATCAATGCGAATTTAGGAATCTGATTTCTGACCTTGGAAAAAAATAATTAATGTTCTTCCTTTCCCCACCACATTATTTTTGCTTATTTGACAACATCCTTTAATGAGGAATTTTGCAGACAAAATACTCTGATTATTTTGCTTTGACTTTGCTAACTGCAAGTGAGAGGAAGAGAACACCTGTTCCACCAACAGTTAGTTCTAATGTGATAAAAGAAGTTAAACCAGTAGAAGCAGCACCCAATTTGCAGACATTGCAAGTTTTCAGCTGAGGAAGAAAACTCTAAACATGTAGCTTTACACCTCCTTTTTAAACAATTTGCAGCTACTGGAGTTTGATCTACCAATAGATATTATCCCTCAAATAATTTCAATGTCAACCTATAAATAACAATTATTAGATCTAACATTTCTCAATACACTGGAATCAACTACCAGCGGGCTACATTTCCAGTCAGAGCAGGGCAGAGAGCAGGGTGTGCCAGAGGTTGGCTCAAGCAGCTGATCTGGATATTGGCTGCTTTGTCAACAGTTGTTTTGGCCAAACTGTCTCCAGTAGAGATCTAGCCTTAAGCAGCTATTGTGGAACTGCTTCTTTCAGTTAGCTCTCCAAAAGGATGCTTCACCCACACTGAGAGCCCATTTTTGTGGTTTTAAAGCAGTTTAAACTGTCAGTCTTCCAACACTCTCAGTGTAGGATAAGCTCAGAAATACCCTAGAGAAGATGTTCTGCCTACAGTTCAAACCCAAACTTATGTCACTCTGACATCCATCCTTGACAGCCTTTCAGCTTAATCAGAAGAGAAATGGGACAAAGAAAACCCACTGTTTAAGTGTTTACATTTTTCTTATGGATTTAGAGAGGTCCATGTGAAACACAGTTTGAATCAATGTCAAAATACAAGTAAATAAAAATATAAACTTGCAGACCCATCTGATTATCTATTTTGCACTAACTTGTGTCCTCAAGTTTGCTCTGGGCTAGAGGGTGTAAATCCTCTTGTTTTAAGCCAGTTGAGTATTTAACATTTTTTCCATTTACACTGCTTTCTGTGCCACCGTGGCTTCTACTTTTGTTCCTTAAGGTAATAGCCTTGGTGCTCAGTTACAGTCAGGGAAATACCAGCACTTTTCATCTACATAGATCTAAGATGAACAGGAATGAAAATACGCTTACTAGCAATTTCCCATTTGCTGTGCATTGCAGTATTGCATTCCTGCCACTGTGTAGTGTTCTGTGAAATTCTAAATTAAACTAATTAATGTGATCACAGGTGATGTCTGTTTATCAAGCAGCAGTTACAAGAGAGTTTGCTTCTCACACCTGTCATCAGAAGTTTTCCTTCCAGGTAAGAGGCTCTCTTTTGCAAGAAGGGCTCTTCTCTGTGCTTTTTGTAGATGAGGTTTGGTGAGAGGAAGGCAGTTTATTGTTCTTAGAATGTCTGATGTAAACATGCCTTAAGAATCTGAGAGACCTTGGACATAAAAGCAGTACTTAAGCAAAGACCCTCTCTTAGTGGTTGTTGGTTGCTAGGGCTCATAAAATCTAGTTTCTTGGGGTTAATAGCCTAATAAATTAGATAGGCCAGTTCAGTTTCTTGAGAGCTATTGAACTGAGAGGTCCCCAGGCACGTTTATTTGCACCTGTTTATCTTTGGGATTTTTTCTCAGATATTTTTTGAAGAGACAGGAACTAAGAGTTCCTTTTCAGTTTTCTTTCACATCCCCAAATGAAAGCTGTGTTTCTATTAACAATTATGTTTCCTTGACCCAGACTTGTTGATAACAATTCCTCCTTCTGATTCTTCCCTGGTGGTCTTTGTTAACTTTCTTGGTGTTTTCTTTTTGCTTAACCTTCTAACACTGTCTCAATTCGGCTATAATTCTCTCTGTAGGTGTTCACTCTGTTTCTGCAGTTTAGGCTATACAACAAAATTGTCCTGGGAAGTCACAAGGCACTGGCAAGCATTAGATTATTCTTCATGTGGACTGTCTTCCTTGTCTACATTCTGTTTTGAAGATCTGCAGGATGAGGAGTTAATCTGTCTATAAAGTACTGTACTCATCAATGATTCCCCATAAAAAAGAGTATCCTGATTAATCCATTTGGTTTCTTGATGTTGTTTTATTAAATAGAAACTTGTTATATATGTATTTTTGAGCATCCTGCAAATGAGTATTTCCATTAGAAACTGCTCTGACTTTATTACACAGCTGCAAACCAAGACACTGCTTTCTGTAATACTTTAAAAATGGAAATGGATGCAAGAATAGCCTTAATTTGAGAAGTAAGGTCCAGGGAAGTGTGTAAGAGAGTGGTGTTTCCCTAGGTTATGCCCTAACATATTCCAGCTCACAGTCTCCCTGAACCACATTATGTCTTTGGTATTCTCTTCTTTGTTCAATCTCTCTCTAATCTCATGTGAATTTACTAGCTTTATGTATTCTGCTGCAAGGAATTCCATAGCTCTGTCCATCTTTCAGAGGGACTGTTTCTGCCATGATTCCTTTTAACCTGCCACTGGTTCATCACATTGAGCTGGTGAACTCTGAGCATTTGTTCCTTGTTTACAACTTCACAATTCCATAGATCACTTCTGCAATGCACCCTCAGCTGGACTCTGGATATAAGACTAGTAATTTCAGTTGTTCCTCGTAGTGGGAATCACTCTGAAAAAGGCTTCAGGCAACCTCTGTAATTGGCTTCATTGCTGTTTTGTTACTCTGCTATCTTTTCTTGGTTCCTTTTTGCTATGGAGAGGAGCACAAAGAACAGCACAGAGTATTCATGATATACATGTGGTGACATACTTGGGTTCATTTTGTTAGGCAGCTCAACCCCACAGTCAGCTGCTTGCTGACTTCCCCACAGTGGAATGAAGAAAAGAATCAGAAGGGTAGAAGTGAGAAAACTCATAGGTTGAGATAAAGGCAGTTTAAGTTTAGTAGATAAAGAAAAGGCTGAGCACACAAGCAAAATGAAGCAAAGAATTTGGCACTCTTTCCTAAGACAGGCAGGTGTTCAGCCATTCCCGGGAAAGCAAGACTGTTGTGCATAATGGTGACTTGGGAAGGCAAAGAACCATCACTCCAAATGTCCCCCACTTGCTTCTTCTTCCCCCATCTTTATATGGTGATCATGTGCTATGGGATGTCCCTTTGGTCAGTTAGGGTAAGCTGTTGTGGCTGTGTCCTCTCCCAGATTCTTGAGCATTCCCAGCCTACTGACAGGTGGTAGCCTTGACTCTGTGAAAGCACTGTTCAGTAACAGCTAAAAATTCGATGTTATCAACACTGTTTTCATCACAAATCCAAAACATAGCATGATACTAGCTACTGTGGAGAAAACTAACCCTACCTGAGCCAAAGCCAGTACAGTTCTCTGTTACTTTTCTCATAATTCTGAACACTGGCTTTGGTTTCTGCTCAGTATCATGCTGATGTTTTCTTTAGATGATTTATTATAAGCTGAAAGTGTCAATCTGGTTGGGAGTCAGCTCTAAGCAGATGAAAAACTTAGATTGTTTTTCCCTATTTGCATCTTTCTATATTTATCTATATTGAATTTCATTGTCAGTGTTTACTAGAAGTTGTATTACAATGACACAAACAGCTCTTAACTATTAAACCTGTATGTACATTTACCTTTCCATCTAAGAACCCATCTTTCATAGTGGAACCTGCTTAATGAAGGATAATGAATGAATAAAGAGGCCTGGAAACTGGAGAGTACTTAGATGAATTATTCTGAGTTGCATAACAATAATAGTGGCCTCCATGAGGGATTAAGGCGGGAAAAACTGTGGAAAAAAGAATATAAATAGAAGAATGACTATAGGTGAGTTATGATGCTAGGAGTATGGACTTGCCATAGGAATACAGAGTATGTGGCCATGAAGTTTTCTGAGATCTGGATACCTTCTACTTTATTAGACGAAAACAACACTGCTTTTGTGTTTTTTGTTTGTTTGTTTTGTTTTGTTTGCTTTTGCTTTGTTCTGTTTCGTTGTTTGTTTTTTTTTTTTTTTTTTTCTCCTTAAATCCTGTCTATTCATACTCCATCATTCTGTGACTCAATGTTGATGTGAGTATGACTTGTTGCCCATAGATGAAAGGTATTTTCAAGAGTTATTGAGGTTCTGTGACTAGCTAGCCCAAATGCATTGAGGCATGTTTTCAGGCTCTGCTAGTTAGGCCCAATAAACTAACCAGAAACATGCATACCTGGGGGATCAGGGACCTCCCACTTTGTCAGACAATAGCATCTATAAACATCAACATATTTAAAACATATTTAAAATATGTTGACATGGCTCAGCTTTCCTGTATGCCTGAGAATACTTGTGATCATAGCAGAGTGGCATTTGGCCATGGAAACATGAACTGTAAAAATAGAGTTGGTATTACTGACATGGTAACAGCCTGACGTTGTACAGACTGTAATGATTTGTTGTTAAGTTCTCAGAAAGAGATGTTGCAGATGTTGTGATCAGACCTGCTTATTTTAACCATTGTCTCTCATTGACATGAAACATAGTAAACAGTTACAGCATCTCATACTGGCACCTCTGACGCCATGTCGTTTTTTCATCTCATTCCACAGTCCTGTGTCTTGGGAGTGCTTCAGAAAGAAATTAAATTAAATCTGCAGAGCTGTGGTGTATCTTCAAGAACAAGAGCATACAGTAGATTAGTGGGTATCAACAGAGGGGGAGTATGATGTTGGAGCATATATCTGACACGTGCTGAGGTGTTGATGTGTTTGTTTTCACAAGACTGTTTGAATTAAAATGATAAATATATTGTTTTTTAGATGTTAAATTGCTTTAAACCAACAAATGACAAACAACCACAGCTGTCAGGATAGTATCTAATACTCTTGTGTCTAATCTCTACTGGCACAAGAAAAGTCATAAAAATATGTAATAAAGAGAACAAAAACTTTCCACCTGTGGGTGCCATCTGGTGGTGAATACTCTGATCCCGATCCAGCAAAGCTCTTGGATGCATGCCTGTTTCCAAAGCATGAACGCCCCTCTGAAGTATGTGGGTGTGTTGCTAAGTCCCACACAATGGGGTGGGCATGTTGGAAGAATAAATCCGAATGCAGGTCCTCCAACTGAGATTTACCCTTCAAATGAACAAAGGCTTGTAAAAGATCTGGGGAGGACAGAACAATTATTGCTCACAGGAAAACTGAGAGACAGTAGGTCAGAGGTTGGGGAAGGGTAGGGTGAGGGGCCATGCCCATAGTTGGCACAAAATTTGGGAAGGGACAGACTATTTGGAGCAATCTGCTGGCTGCTTCCCACCTCCCTCATCCATCACCTTCAAGCTCAAAGGCTGCTGTAAAGTGCTATGGCAGAGGCTTGATAGCAAGGCATGAGATTTCTTATGCTATATAGACTGAGCAGAAAACAATGTTATAAGATTAGAGCAGGGAAAAAGACTCAGATTTTCCTTTCTTTCTCTACCAATAAAACAAAGTTTTATCTTAATTTCAGCCCTACATGCATGAGATTAGCATTCAGGAAAACAGTTCTCCTGAACTCTATTGTCTTGGTGCTGTTCAAAATCCCATAAACCAGAGCTATCACTCTGGTTTCTAGCTATCACTCCCCCACAGAAAGCACAGTGGGGAATAAGCAAATAAAGTTGAAACAGATAAAGATCCAAGTATTGATCTCTGCTCATGTTGCCTAATAGAGTGTAACTCCAAAGGAATATTGCAGTCATTGACGGAGGAGAAATCGAAATAATCTGGTTATCACTTTACATGTCTCTGTATAAGAAGGGTCACGTAGGCTAAAGAATGCTAGGGATTTACACAAAGTAACAACAGATTTTCATGAGGCAGATAGATTTACAGCTACAGAAAACACTTCACTCCTCTTAGCAGTGATTTCAATTCGGCTGGCACAGCTGCGGTTTTGCGGTGAACTCACAGCAGCTCCCCCATGTTTCTTTGCCTACCTGGAATGTGTGCTATATCGCAGCTGCCAGGTATTGGGGTGTCCCCCCACATGACTGACCTGAAGCTAACACAATTTTCCTTCTTATATTTAGTGTGAAATTAGTACCAGGATCCACATGTAGAAGCAGCATTTTCCTAATGTGACGATTTCACTGTGTTTTCAAAGGTTTATTTGAAATTGTTTGGAAAGACCACCTTCATTATGCAATTAAGTAATGGTAGTTCCTAGAGTTGGAGCTATGTCTGAGAAATAAGAATAGAAATCACATTTTCTGACTCTGCAGCGATGGTCATAACTCTCATGGATAAAAAGGTTTTATTACAGCTTTACTTCTCCTCAAATCACAGAACCTGTGGTTATAGAAAAGCAAAAGGGGTTCCATCTGGCTCATGCATTATCAACAATTGTTAACAGAGCTTCAGTTACAAGGACAGATTGCCAAGGCAGAAATGAAGACCTTGAGGACAAATGCAGTTTCATACCTGTAATTTAGAGTGCAGTTCAGCTCACAAAATCTTTGCATCATGCAATAAAAGGGAGCTTTGCCTGACTTGCAGATCAACTTTCAATTGAAGTTTTCAGCTAGGAAAAAAATAATTTTGTGCCTGTACATTGAAAAAATTCTGATCTGAAAACCCTCTGGACACTTTGAATACACGGTAAGCATGATGCAGTTACTTTTCACTGTGCACAAACATCACCCTGATGGTTTACATTATTCATGCAAACAAGATGCTGTAAATGCTGTCTCCTCCAGAGCCTCTCAGAGAGGAGGCTTCAGTTATGCCTAGGAAACCCTGCAGGGTCTCCTCTTGGATTTCATTTGCAAAGAAATGCTAAGAGGTTGCCTCGGCATTTGAGTGAGGACATATTCTTACAGTCATTTGCAGAAACCGCTCCGAAGGCACAGGAAATCTGTGTGGGCACAGACTACTGCCTACACATATAGGAGTAGTATTTCAGATCCTAAAAATATGTTTAACCTTCCAGCCACAGAGGCAGTCTGCAGAACTGAGATGAATGCGCTCTCAGCTAGAGAGGCTTATGAGAAAAACTCACATGTTTAATAAACCGAAACATGTAACAAGAGCACGTGTCAGAAGGCATATGTGCTTGTTGCGCTGTGAGTTGATCATACTGAATTCCTACATATATATGAATCTGTAATTCACTTAGGGCACTGGAATGGCATCCTTACTCTGAAAACTGCATTTTCTATGCTGACTGTGGTGGCAGAGAAGATGGGGAAGGATATGGAACAAACAGGCAAGGATTAAGAATGATTAAATTGGAAGGCAGGAATAAATTCCTATACCAAATCTCAGACGAAGTTCTTTATCAGGAAAGTCCTTTCCTGTCCTTTTTTTTTTTTTTTTTTTTTTTTTTTTTTTTTTTTTTGTAGATTCATTAGGATTTTTTGGTTTGTTGGTTGTTTTTTTGTGCTAATAACAATACTATAATGCTGTCACAGGCTGTAGACCTTAGCAGTTCTATAATCCCTAAAACAGCTTCATACCAAAAAATGTGGTCACAGTACTTCCCTCTTAGTTTTTCTCTGAATGGGAGAAAGCAGTGGGCTGCAAATATGAAGTGATTACTGAAAAAATACTAATGCTATTGGCTGATCAGTACTGGGTGAGGAAACACTCCCAAAAATTAAACTGTAAATTTCTGCTTAAACCCCATTGTTTTAACTTGTTTTAGGTATTAGAATTTATTTCTGCATTGTGAGTTTCTCTGTTTCTGGCCCTATAGAACAGTCTGTTGTTCCAGTTCATTTTTCACTTCTTGCAGTCAATATGCACTGCAAGAAAGTTAAGTCTATTTTTTTCCCTAAGCTGATATTGAAACATAGGTTATGGAATAACCAATTTTTAAATTGTATTTCATACACCATTGACTAGAAATTCTCATGGCTTCATTACAATCCAGATGCCTTTTATTAAAAGGCATTCTCTCAGTCTCAATGTGAGATCTTTCTGTGTTGTGAGTTATTATACACTAAATATCTGTGTTAATCCAAATGAAACTAACTTCCCTTGAGTATTTTTATAACCTATAGTCACTTGAATCTGGGTAGAAGGCAGAGAACCTGGATTAATGGACTGTTCTGTTTTGACTGAAATAAATAATTCTCATATTCTTCTTCAAAACAAAAATATTTATCCTTCAAGACTGGTTGGAAAGGATTGCTTTTAATGAAGCTGCTAGTTTTCTTCTAGCTTCCCTTTAAAAAAAAAGTTTGGATTTTTGCACACATTCACGCGTATGATGGTACACTTTTGTCCCTTACACAGAGTAGTAAGATTTCTGTACCTAATCAAAGTCACTAAAATGTTAGGGGCATTAAATTTTGTTAATGAAGTGTTCATGAATGCAAAGAAGAACAATAGCCTGTCACTTCTTCATGAACTGATCCGACAATTTTGCTCTGCTTGGAGTATGAAAAAAAAGCTGTAGAGATGTTGTTATTAGTAAGATTTATAGCTGCAAAGGCTATGGCAACATAGGCCTGTTAGGATTACAATTAGATGTAAAAGATCATCCAAAAGAGTTCAATTGCAAGCAATTTATCTAATCAAACATGTAGAAGTGATACTTTTCAGAGACACACTGGGGAAAAGAAATTTTATTCTCCTGTGGTGTCATTTACATGTGATGCTAGTGGTCTTGGTGATTCTTCCATAAATACAAATATACTTTGTTTCTCTGTAGCATATTATATTTTTTCACCTTTAGCCTATAAATAAAATGTCTGTGTATATGTTAAGTGTGTGAGGATTAGTTTGTGCTGTCACTTCTTTTTCCAGGTGGTTTAGTCTCATGTTTGCCTGGAGTCCTAGATCAAATAGGAGAGTTGATGTTCCACAAAATACCTTTGAAGCATACTTCTGCTTTTGTTCATAAGGAATGCTTTATGACTAAAATTATGAATTCTAGCATGGTGAGTAACAGTCCACTTCCCTAGGACCCTTAGGAAATACACTTTATACCCTAAATATAGCCCAGTCCAAGCATTTGATTGCCATTGACTATTGAATATTGAAATAGTTATTGTAATCCAGGAAGATTAATTGCTTCTGTGAGTAAGCACCTAAAAGAACTTAAGCTCATGTTAGAAAAAAATCATAGGGATTATCTTCTTTATGCTTCAGGGCATAGACTTGGCTTTTTGAGGAGAAATATAATTCAATGACATACTGTTTCATAATTGATCTCATTTTGCTTAGTTTATTTTTTCCTCTGGAAACACTCAGCAATGGGCAATACTGAAAGCAACAGCCTAATCAAAATACTGTTTTACTCTGATGCATTTATGTACTTATATGAACTTCATTTAAGAGAACAACTTTTCATCATGTTGACTTGCACTGCTTTTGAGTCCTTTTGTGAAATAATGCATATTCTTCACTGCATGTATATCTGAAAGCTATGTATTTATAAAAGTTGTTTTTGAAATGGTTTTTCTAATAAATAGTTCAATGAATTTATGTTTTCTTAGGTGAAAATAGAAGGGGAAAAAATTATATTCTCTACCAAAATCCAAAGACTGTGCAGTAAGTGACTGGAAAGCATAATACTAGAACACACTATAATTCAGCTTTAATCATAGCAAGTAAAGATTTTCTCTTATTGCTATTACCTTGTGTGATAAAGAAGGAATAAGCAGGTACTGAAAATATTTCTCAGTGAATATTGCAGCCTGTGTTAAATGGGACATCAGATCCTTTTACATTTTTAAACAATAAAACTGCAAAAAATTATAATTCATATTCCCTTAAAATTGAGAAAATGAAGACCTGAAAGACTGTTTTCTCACTCAGGAATAAAATTTTGGGCAGAAAGTATATATCTTTTAGTTAAATTGCTGTATAAGACTATGCACAAAACTGCATCCCTTGAGGGTATAGATTACCCATAACGAAGAAGGCTCTTGAGGCACCAAGTAGGAGTTTTAGTCTTTGAGAACTTAAAGTTACCTTAGAAAATGAGTGCAAATGTGATAAATTGTCATTCATCTTCTCTGAGTTGCTCTATAATTCCTCACATCTTCTCTTCAGACCTATTTTTTCCAAAGAGTTATGCCAATAACTTTTGATTCCTTTTGTGGATGCCCATGCTATTCTATGAGTGCCTTCCTTTTCAGTTTCATTTCTCATTTAAACCTCTTTCCAATTTGCATAAATTGTGAAGAAAACCATTTGGTTTTATTTTTGAAAAACTGCCTATAAAATGTCATACTGCTGTATCTATCTGGCCTACATTCACCTCTTAGTAGTTCCGGTTTATACAAACTTGCCAAAAAAAGAAAAATATTGGAAACTGGCTGCAGGGAAATCTTTTATTCAGAGAATATAATATTTCAGAATTAGTCAAACTTGTAACTCTGTGGATTCCATAGACAATGTGAGCATGTTTTTTTCTCATCTGCCATTAGTCATTGAAATGTTTGGAGATGAAATGATTCTTTTTCAACATTAACTGTGCAGTGACTGTCTTGAGGGTTTTTTTTTAAGCAATAGAGAAAGGCCACTCACTTCCAGTGGGATATTTATCCCATTTATTTTCTGATTAAATTAATCACTCTAGGGAACAGACGTGCATTCCCCTTTCTAAATTATAGAGGAACGATTAGGGTCAACCATATGCCTACATTTTAGATTACAAAACTGAGATGAGACAAATCTCATACACAGAATCTGTGTATTTCTTAGGGCATTCAGTAGGCATTACTGACCAGGTCTTGTTTACCTTAGGGTTATCATTACTTCAAGACTGTAATTTTAAGCCAGGGCTTTGGATTGCCTAAAAGCAAAGTCAATGCAGTTAAAATTGTTCTCTTAAGGTATAACCTGCCCCCAGTGGGAAAATATACAGAGATCACAGACAACATAAACTAATAGAGATCTTAGTATTTCATCTCAAAATCTAACTTGGACATCTTGCTTTTATTCCCTGTGCAGTAACATCCTTTTGAAAAATGACTTTCTTACATGCAAGTACCTCTTTTGACTGCGGAGATAGTGACCACCAAATTACATATATTTATTCTGTCTACATTATTTTATGTTTCATGCTGTTACATACAGCATTTAAGAGTGTTAACAGAAGTGATAGAAAGAGGGTTTCTTCCTCATTTTGTGGCACTCCCGCTATTTGTTTTGTTAAAAAAAATAAAAAAGTCCATGTTTCTCTTGCTTGTATTGTGCCTGTTATGATGGTCAGCTATATCCTACATCTCTGCTGAACTGCCTTTGATCCTAGGAGTTTATCAGTGTAAAGGTCTATTTGCAGAGTAGGAAGTCTAGGGCTCAAAATGCTGGGTTCTGTTTGATTTACAAAGCAATATCTGAACCAACTGTTATTAAATGTGACTGGGCCTGACAAAACCTTATTCAGTTTCCCCTCTTGTCTTTTCCCATGGTGAACACTTGGAAGGGAAAAAAAATTAATTGAAAACTATGGTCATAAAACTTACAGCAGGTGGCAAGAGGAAATACAGTAGTACACTAAAATTATTTTAATTCCTGTTTTTATGTGTAGGAATGATCAAACTTCAGGTCAACAATAGTTTGCTAGCTTTATTTCCACTGCATGAGTGAAAATATTACCACAGTGATGGCCTTTAAATGTTCTGTGTTATGAAATATACCCCTTTTGATAATTCAATGTCATACCCACATAAAATACTGTGTTTTGTAATACAGTTCTTCATCTGTCCATATGAAACAAAGTGTTTGAATTTGGTAATAAATATTTTCAGTAGAGAAGGTTACCCATGGCTTTCAGCCTGACTAAACAGATTAGGCACAAATGAGAATTATGGTAGGTAGGATTATTTTTAATGCAAACATACATATAAGGGACACATATATTTTCAGAGTGTCCAGTAATGAGGCCAATTGATGAAACCTCATCCTGTGTAAAGTCAGTAGAGGCTGCTTTTCCCATTGTTGAGCACCGCACAGGTCAGGGTTGCTTCCTGAGACTGACCCATGAAGTTATACATTTTCCTTCTAGGGGAGCACTTGGTAATCCCTAGCTGTGTCTGTCTGTCTCTCAGAGGAAGTCGTAGCTCTTGAAAAGCATTTTTTGCTTTTTCCAGCTGCCATTTCTGCACAAGTCTGTTTCAGACATGGGCATAGGTTGTTCTTTTTCTGTCTGGAGTATCCTAATTTCTGTACTCCCATTTCTTGTTGGTTATAGTTCCTTTTGGAGTACCCAAGTTGTAAACTGTGGAATGGTATGAGGAGCTGATCTTAACGTCTCAATACCATTTGGTTGTATACATAGTATATGAAGGGGATGATATATGCTTAACCTTAATTGCCAGTCTACATTTGATTTATGCTTCTCTGCCCACAAAATCTCTGCTACATTTATTGGCATACTCCCAGAACAGCTTCCAGCTCCTTTGGTAAGACAAGACCATTACCAACGCTGTGTTTGAACTGAAAATCTACTTAAAACTCACAATATTTGTCATGGGAAGGGACAGTTTTAATAGTGGTATAAACACACTTTTGACTAGTGCTCCAAATTTGTCTAGGCCTGAAGATCATCATGTAGTTGAGATTCCCAGCAGGACTTAACTTCCAGATTGGAATGGTGCTTGGCTTGAGTTAGGTTCTATTTTAGGAGTTATAATTTAATTTTCTTCTAAGCCTCTGTTAGACCTGTGGCACTAAGGAAATGCAGCAATATAGGTGGGGAGATACAAAAGGTATTGGTGTCTTGGGGCATGGCAGTATAATTGACACCTGGTGTGACTTGTAAAATTCTCTTAAGGTTTTGTCACTCATGAGTAATATAAACCATTTTGCAACCAAGCTTCCCAGCTCTTTTATATGCGTCATGGGTCTTTATTTTTTATGCTTACCTTCTGTCATTTCACTGAACAATCAACCTCATCCCCTGGAAATGTTTAAGTGCTGCTCATTGAAGAGTTGTGTGTATGAGAACTGAAAATAAGCATTTGTAATACAAACTTATAGATCTTGGTCTTTCTTGTCTTTGCTGATTTGAAGCTATCAAGTTTTTATAAAAAAGAAAAATCAAATTAATTTTTTTCCTGAGATGCAGTGTTTCAGCAAGTACAGTCCATTTCTGTATTTGATGTATTTTAATATCTTCCCCAGGTGTAACTCAGATATTTAGTATCCTATGAGTGTTTCTGTCAGATTGTCTTAGCAGCAGTATCTCATCTGAACTCAAATTGGAAAGGCTCCTCCATGGAAATGTGAAAAGGCTGGAAGGCTGGTGCTTAAAATAAAGAAGATGGAACAATCTTTCTGTAATGATTGCAGTGCCCATCAGTGCTGAGTGGATGAGAGCGGCATTACTAACAGCAGCAGTGAAGGTTTGCTCTCAGGACACAGTTCATGGCAAACAGCTGAGTGACTGTGCAGATGGATAATGCAAGGTTAGGCTGCTTGTTGACTGCTTCTTCCCCACTCCCTCCCCCCCGCCACTTTTTTTCTTCATAGGGGTAATCTCTTCCATAGCTCTCCCGAGAGTAATTCAGCTAAACTTCTGCCATGCCTGAGGCAGAAAGGAGCTCCAGTAAAGCACATGTATTGCATTGGTGGAATCAAGTAATTTCTCTTTTATGCCATAATGAAAGTTAGGGAACTGGACAGGAAACAGGCAAAGAAACTTTATTGTCAATTATGGCCATTTCCCCCAGCTTTAATTTTGGGTAAGGGATTGGCTGATGTTTACAGCCCAGCAGTTAAAATATTCATGTCTGTCCTGACAACAGATGCTAGCTGTTACGGATGCAGCAGGAAGATGCCTCTCTTCAGCTGCAACACCTCAGTAAAGTTGCTTATCTGTAGCTGGGCTATATTATAAAACATCAGTGTTGGCTCTCTAAAAAAGGGGATGTCTCTGATGTCCTTTGAGGAAGATGCTCACAGAGTTGTATTTCTAGATGTGCAGAGCAAAGCTTAAGTCATGTAGAGCCACAGTGACAGAAGATGATGATGATGATGTCTGATTATTGTCCCTTTATAATTATTAGTTTTAAAAGACTTAATAATAATGTCCCCAGTTAAAGCAAAACCCAGGTCTGTGCATTTTCAAATGAAATAGAGTAAAACAACTGAGATACTTCAGTTCCTTAAAAGAAAAACAAAGTCTGAAATACTCAATCAGTTTTTGGATAATAGCTCAGACTTTCTCATGGTTTTGTTTTGTTATATATCCACTATACACATACACTAGTCAGTGACAGAAGGAGATTGAGTGTCATCTGGGAATTGGAGAGTGGTAAAGGATGTGTACATGATTGAAACTACCTCTGCTATAAAAGTCTCATGTGCAAGCTCTTCAGGATTCATGTGAATTTGTGGACTGTGCTGTTCAGATAGACTTGACAGGGTTGCTAATTGCTCTTAGCCCACCTGGGTGCCTGTGGACGAGTCAGGGACAGGAGGAAGAGCAAGAGGATGCTCAGGAGCAGCGGATATTTCATTTCAAAATGTAGTCACTAAGAAACGAGCAGTGATGCTCTTCCACATAAAATCTTTAATCCTGGAAGGGGTAGATGTTAGTCAATTCCTTCCCGAGCCTGACAGTGTTCAAAGCCATCTATTAGGAGCATGCTGTAAGTAGTGGGTGTGGGATGGTCATGGAAGAGTTCCCCAAGAGTCAAGTTGTACTTAGAGGTTTCTCTTTCTTTGAGTGCAAAATGAAGCCAAACTGGTGTGGATTTGTGCAGCCATGTCTGCAAGATCCATGATGCAAGAGAGAGCAAGCACAGGGAGTATGTCTCAAGCTCAGTGCCAAGGGTTCTGAGACATGTGAGAAGAGTAAGTGCAGATACTGTTCCCTCGCTTCACATTTTAGCAGTGACTAGTGAGTGGGCCGATCTTGGACTTGACATACACAGCCCTGCCTTAAGGAGTGAAGCAGTGCTCATGTGTGACAGGAACAAATGGCTAAGAGGAAGAGACTGGCCCTTGGCAGAGATGCTCTGTCCCTTGGGAGCATATCCCTCCAGCACCATGGCATGGCAAACTTCACAGGGGTGTGAACACAGCAAATAGCCATGGTGGCTGGTGGGGTGCTAGTGGAGAGACTCACCCAGGGTCTCAGTCCTCCAAATGATTTGTCCCATCACTAAAACTTTTGAAATTCTTTGTATCAGCAATTGTATTTTAATAAGGAAACTGACCCTTGGACTATGTGTCCTTCTCTTCCCAGCCACGTGGCTCATGCATCTCTCTTTGGATTAACATAACTTTCTTTGATAGCTGTAACAATTGCTTACAAGGAAAAAAACACTAGGAAGACAAGAGACGTGTCTGATCTATGTTCACATATTTATGTGCCTACAAATACGGTCCAATAGTCAGGATTTTAGTCCTTTGATTTAATGAGCATAACTTTTAAGAATGCAGTTAATACGACAATATCTGCAAGTAACAGGAGTACAGTTTCAGCTGATCACATTTGTCATGTTATGTAATGAAATTTCCTCATCTTCTAAAGGCATTATTGTCTACATCAGCATTAAACATGCGAGACTTTATTACTAAATTATTATAATGTTTGTTGTCCAAGGGACCCAGCCAAGACTTGAACCCCTACTGCGGTAAATGCTGCATAAACATGCAAAATTTAAGGAAAGATGAGATCTGAAAAGAGAGACAAAGGAGAAAATAAAATAAATTTGCTTTAAGATAAGACACATCTTCACTGTTTAACTGTTGTCATTAGTTGGTAGATGGCCTATTCATGCCATAAACCATCATTAATTATTTGACTTTTTTTTATTGGCAAACAGCTAAGATGGATTCTGAGCAATGATATGGATTAAAAAAGGATATATGCATATATATTGATTAGGGAATTCAGTGTTGGAGTTGCTTCTGGGCAGGAAGTTCAGAGTCTCCTAGGGCATCTGGGACCATCATATGCTGGTAGAAAAGGAGAGCAAGGGAGAAGCACAACAAAACACGAGTCAGACATCCAGTGGAAATTGGATAGTCCTCAGACTTCTCTAACATGAGTCCACCCCCTGGGCAACATTTCTACCAGGGTCAAAAACCTGCTCCAGGTGAGTCTCCTTNGGGGGGGGGGAATAGCTTTCAGTCCTTCCCCACCCTGCCCCTGCTCCAGCGTGGGGTTCTTCCTTCGCCTCCTCCTCTGACCTTGGTCTCTCTCTGTCTGCGTTGTTACCTCAACGCTGAAATTTTCAACTGCGCAAACACTCCAATTCTTGAATATGTATCACAGAGGCGTAACTATGATTTTTAATTAGCTCAACTGGGCAGGAGAAGCTTCTAACAGAAACCATCCTGGAAGCCCCCCCCTTCTACTAAAATTCAGCTACAGAAACCCATGACACACGCTCGAGTGGATCAAGTTGTTCAGAGCTCTGTCCAACCTGACCTTGAATGTTTCCAGGGATGGAGCATCTACCATCTAAATTGGGAATATGAGTTAGAAAAATTACTTTGAAATATGATATTTTCACTTGGTTGGAGGGGTATTGCACAACACATAAAAATTGCTCTCAAAGGATTGAATAAGAAAGAAGAGCTCTCAAGTCTGCTGTCACTGCGTTACTCAGTGCATGTCTGGTAGAAGTGAAGACCCAGTGATGCACTCTCTGCAACATCAGCAAGAGTGACAGGGAGTGTTGTGTTGAATTTTTAATCCGTGCTCATAGATGATGATGAGACAACTCAGTGAAAGTGTGCACTAGGTCATCATCACGGCTCGACTCTGTGAACAAAGATTTGGGAGGGCTCTACCCACGCTTGCTGCAAATGTGCTGATGGCTGATAAGACCGATGTGAGACAGACAAGTCCGGTTGCAAAAGGCAAAGTAGAAAGTCTCCATAGGTGGTACTGTCAAGGCACGGTTCTTTCTGCTTTGTCTTTTCTCCTCCAGACTGATTCTGCATGCAGTTTCAAAGGAGACAGTGGCGTTACAGATGTGTGTCTCCACATCTCCTGATTTGAGGCCAGAGTGGACCACTGATGGTGGTCAGTATGGCCAAGGCTGAGGTGTTGTTTCAGGCAGTCCTTGTATCTCCTCTTCGGGGCTCCTCTCTTCCGGCAGCCAGTGGCGAGTTCACCATAGAGCACAATCTTAGGGAGGTGGCGATCCTCCATCCTGGAGACGTGCCCTGCCCAGCGCAGCTGCGTTCTCAGCAGCATGGCCTCAATACTGGTGACCTCTGCCTGCTCCAGAACAGACACATTAGTCATGTGATCATGGCAAAACCCAGTGATGATAAGAAACACAACCACTACAATGCTTGAGAGCTTGTCTTGTATTTAAAGGAAAAATTAAAGTCACTGGGAGCTCAACTGTAGATAAACCCACCAGATTATGTATGTTCTGAAGAATTAATTTTGTGGGTTTTTTTTCCTAGTAGTCCAAGCAAACTAATTAACTGTCAGAGGTTATTTTGTTACTTGATTTCAAAACTTTTAAGAGCCTTATTTAGTTAGATTTTAGATGTGAAAGTACTTGCAGACCCATATAAGCTGACAGCAGGGACTGAAAACTTGAGTGCAGATTTTGGTAAGTTTTTGCAAGAGTTTTTGTCACTACAATAACTGTACTATCACAAAAAGACAGTGGTTGTTTTGTCACAGTGACTTGATTTTCAGTGCTAACACACTCTGCAAATTAATTTCACTGTCTTCTGCTAGCAACAGACTAGTTAATTTTTATTTTGTTCCGTTTTTCCTTCTGGCTACAAATACATCTCAAAGGGTCTGCCAAAGTTTAAATGATAATGGTGTTGATATGTTATTTCTTATTAATGGAATTTCTTTCTTTTCCATTTGTCTATTAATTTCATTTAATGAATTTATTTTTGTAACTCACTTGTTCATTTGTCTCAGAGACACAAACATAAAAATGGGGGAAAACAAACTCAGCTCTTTGAGACAAAAATCTATGGAGTGTTTTTCTGGAAATGTTGAAGAGAGGCTGAGATACAAGCACACCAAATCTCATCAGTTTCTAATAGTTATTTCACCTAAAGAAATAAGGCTGAAATATATAACTTCTAACAGAAGATACTCTTCATTTTAACATTTATTAAGGACCATGAGACTGACATAGGAAAAGAAGAATTCTGCTGTAAAATCTAAAATATTTATGGGAAAAACTAAAATAAAGAATAAAAGCAGAGATGAAGAGAGTTATCAATGATACAAGAGTTCTGCTAAGCCTAAACTACTAATTCTTCCTTGATGTGATCTGTGGCATCTGGTAGAGTTGATAACTGGTGTTCTATACAGAAAATAACCTTTTCTGAAAAAAATAGGAATGTTGTCTTCAGTTATGTCATCTAATATATATTAGACGAAGAAGCAAAGAATATTTCTCTGACAGTGATTGTGTGAAGAGTCAACAGTATGTTAGAAATATGAATAATGAAAAATGTACAAGTGCAGTACTCTATCAGCATTAGTTCATAGTGATACTGCTCAGATACCATTAGGAATGTAATGTATGGGAATGGAATTGAAAATGCACCTTTTTTTTTCATGTAATTTGAAGTATTATTTGAAATTTTATTATGGAAATTAGATTCTTAAAGAAGTGCCTTCACTTTTTACAATATCGAGATTTAACTCCTCTTCAGCCTTGGTATAAAGGATTTATTTGGAATCTCAGGGACCTTTAAGACAGTGTCTCTTAAAGTTATTAAAAAGGTACTCACCAAAGTGCCATCATGGATTACAATTAAAGACAACTGAAGATGAAAAGATTACCTTTCAACATGACGAAATGTGATCAGTTATTTGTCCTGGATGATTCTGAGGGCACATCAGAAGTGGCCAAAAATAAAATATAAAGGATGGCTTTGTGACAAGAGTAATGCAGAGAATACAAGTTAGAGTAATGCATTATCTTTCATTGCTGGTCATACTGTGGCTCTGGTAGCCTCATTTTATAAACAGGAATTTTAGAAGGTAGGGAGGTGATAAGAAGTAGGAGATAACCTCTATGAGAGAAGATTGCTTTTTATTCTTCTTTTACTTTTGAAAGGAAACAAACAATGTGGTAGGAAAAGTGTGGTAGAAGCATACTCAGTAATTGATGCTACAGAGAGGATAAACTTGTAGCTCAAATGAAAATCCAGGGTAAGTCATCACTCAAAGAAATTAACAAAATCCTTGTATTTACAAATATGTCTGTAGTAGCAGTGTTATGAAGCTTTTCTTTTGTATTTCCTTCACAAGAATGAGTTTTTTTCCAAACCTGATATTGCTGAAATATATTTCAAGGCAGAGTGAACTTTAAGACCTTGTTTTCAGGAGAGTCATGTAATCTGCTTTAAGATCAAGGTTTTGTCCATCTGATCATGGCAAATTCTGGCATATTTACCCATCCAAGGTGTTTTGTTTCTCTGAAGCAACTGGTACTGGTCACAGCTGGAGGTGAGATTAATGTTTCTCACATTCAGCTGTGCTGCTTTTGAGCTCAGTGGGGCTGTGGATTAGGGAGTTTGTGGTGCCTTACCAGTCAATAGTTAGCAAGGAGCCAATTGCCCCTGACTTGGTATCATCTCAGCTCCTCAAGGAGGCAGGATCAACTCTGGTGGTTGACTGAATGTGTGCAAGGCAGCCAGCAGTTGCAAAATGTATGCCAAGCCCTTGCAGACACATGGACAGCAGGGCTGACCTGGTTTTACATGAGGATCAAAATATGGGGATTTGAGCAGAGAGCTGAAGAAGAGGATTAATGATGAGGAGGGAAGGTAAGAGAAAAAAGGGGTGGACAGAGTTAAATCCAGAGGGACAAGTTTTAGAATAAAGGAGAAAGAGCAAAGCAGAACTGAAGGAATTAGCAGTCGTAAGGAAAGCAACACAGGAAGGCAGGAGGACAGACAAGAAGAGCATCAGATGCTTTCATGGTAAGCAATTCACTTTCAGTAAATCCACTGTTTGCTTCAACACTTTCATGTTTCCTAGAATTTGCTGGGTGAGTGCTTTGAATACATTTATGTAAGGTGTGGAGTTGAAACATGACCTAAGTTGTTCATATATACTTTAAAAATGTTTAAAGCAGTCAGCTGGGTTTCAGTTGGTTCATCAATAGCTTGTGGCTCATGCTTAGTTCAGCAACAATCAGTAGTTCAAGGTCGAAATTTGAGATTAATTGTTCCTGAGATTAGTTCATGAACTACTCTACTCTGTTACTCAAGAAAACCCAAGTTCCACCTTTTCTGAATTGAGTCTTCAGTGTCACAAGTCTGTTTTTGAAATGACATAGAAAGGCTTTTTCTGCCTACCTGCATGCTGTGACTTTTATCTTCTAGGTGTGAGTGAACCAAGTGAATAGCTGAATTGGTACTTGCTGTCCCTGAGTAGTATGTCTCATACAATTTATGATGCTCAAAACCTGCAGATTGCTGCTTTGCATCCACTTTTTCATCTGGCAAAGGAGGCAACAGTAACAGTATTTAATGCATATGGAGGTCACAGAAAACAATTAGACTAGTGTAGACTTAGGAGGGGGGCAGGCTCTTGAAGGGCTGATGACAGATAAATAGCTGCTCAATGCTTTTTTTCAGCACGATGCTGAATCTTTCTGTAAAAGACTGGTAGAACAAGAACCTTCCAGGACATCATTGCAAATTAAAAGTTTAACTCTGTCAAAAAAAGGAGATTAACAGAATTGACAGAGACTGTGGAAATATTTCCCCCTTTGCGTTAACCTTTATATAATTCCTAATTTCCTGAGCAAGGGCTTTGTCTCTTTGTTTTGACCTTGGTTAAAGTGAAAAAATAATTTCAAGAAAGAAATTTCACTGGTATAAAGTCTATAAAAATACAGGCAGGTGTATTGACTCCTGCAGCTGGAATGGAATGATAGCACAAGCTGATATCCCCATGTGTAGAGAAAGAGGGAGGGATATAAAATGTCTACCTCATTAAGCACAGCAAGTCCCTTGTGGTGCCTACAGCTCACAAGCAGTTAGTTCACTGCCATAGCAGTGTTAGGTCGATTTTATAGGTAGCATGGATTGTTTGTGTTGTAGAATCATAACTCAGATTGTAGGATAAGACCTCTAGTTTACCCAGACAACCTTGAAATCATGTGATTACTTTTGGAAATTATTCTGTTCGCATTGATGTTGTCCTTCCAAATAATCACTTCAGCGCATTGGGTTTTGTGGCTTAATAAACTGCACTTATTTGATTCAAAATTTTTGCTCATAAACTGTGCTGTATGTTGATATTTTTCTCTTGATGCATTAAAATATGCCCTTTTCATAATTTTCCTCACAGAAATAAATAGCTTTGTATTATTTTACATTATAATAAAGGATGTGGAGAGTTTAAAGAGTCCTGTGTATTTCTGCAGCATTAGTAAAAAGGTCTTGAGAACATTTCATTAACAGACTGATAAAGCACAGTCTGCTGCTGATTGTATGTCCCCACTGCTGGATGTTGCCATCACTAGGTATACTTGTGAGAAACTTCATATGTTTTCACCTGAGTGAGTTTTCATTTACTAATCTGTACACGAGGAATGTCTTCTGTTGACTGTTGCTTAGCTTACCCAATATAGTTATTTCTCCAGGAGCATAAGTGGTGTGTGATGCAAGCCGCCAATCACAATTTTAAATGAAAAATAAGTAACAGTAAATAGTTTTTATGGCTGACCAGTAAAGTGAAATCAATATTAGAATTTGTCAAAGAACTCAAAGATAGTTCTACAATAATCATAACCATTTGCAAATGGTTTGTGAACAAAACTGGGATGTCAGGTATCCTGTTTGTGATGAATAAATCAATTTGCTCTAGTATTCTGAGGCAACTTATACAGTGTGTAAGAAATTCACTGGTTTGAATTTTTGCTTGCTCTAATCTTTGTTCTGTCTAGGCATTGCTTTCTTCTTTAGCTAACTTAATTAAAATGAAACGTTAGAAATATTATATAATGCAAGGAGACAAAACAAAGTATCTATATGTCAGAATTGTTTAAAAGAGTTATCTACTATTATGCTATCAGATAGGAATAGTTTGTCAGGTTTTGATCTGTTAAAAGTAGGTGATAACTTGCATACAGGTATCACAAATTGTTTGTTGCCACAGCACTTTTGAGAAATGCTGTTCTTTGAGCTACTATAGGAAAGAGTGAGATAATTTTAGAGGACATTAGATATTGTAATAAGAAAACTCTTTAGAACGTTTTTGTAGGTCACTACAAGAATTACCCTTGCAAAAAGCAATGGGACTCCTTTTGAAAAGAAACTGTTTCTTCAAAGGTTAAAACTGTATTGGCAAGTTCTGTGATTCAATAAGTTCTTTTTTTTCAAGATAAGACCTACATAATTTCAGATATTGCATGATTTCTCCTGGATAAATGCATGTCAGAAAATGGAAAAAGCTCATTTTCTAAGCCTTAGTGGCAATTTTCTTATTATGCTGTCATATGGATAAAGTACTTGCCGTTATGAATTGCGCTGGCTCAAAAAAAATTTTGGGGTAAGATTAATGAAATCAACAAAAATAATGTTTGTTTCCCCTGAACATTTTATTGACATTTCTAAATGGCCTGTCAGATCTCTTTCTGAAGGTCATTAGATTTCTGATATGGTTTGATCTCTCATTTGAGGAGCCCAGACTTCAAAGCTGCCCTTCAGCTGGCTGTACCTTCTGAAGGACAAGTGCCTCTTGACATCAGGGCCTGGTCTCTCAGTAGCACTCATTTCAGAGGATGAACACACTGAAACATCTTAGAGAAGTCAGCAAACTGTGTTAATTACTCCAAGCATTGTACTACATGTGGGTGCTCAGGTGGGGGCTCCAACCAGGGATAAATTGAAGATATGTGAGAGGTTAGTGTGTCTTGGCAGTTGGATGCTGAATGCAGACATGATCCCACTGTGCTGCCTAGATGTTGAGAAGAACTGCATTCAGAAAGGATCAGTGTCTGTTGGATGACTTAAAAACAATAAAGCCAAGAGGAATTAATGGTCTAATTAAAAAGTGAATTGCCTTAATATTCGTTGACTCTACAGAGACTTGAGACAGGCCAGGGTCTGCCTGGCTTCAGAAATGAGGAGTATTGAGATTAAATCAGCCTATACGGTTTGCTTGGATTTCACTGTATTTCTTCACTCTGCCATTTAAAGTAATGTGGATGTTATTGTGAACCACATGCATCTCTATACCCTGAGTCTAGTTTGACTACATGTGGACTAAAGCTGAAAACACAGCTTTTTTTTCCAGTAATATCTAATGCCTGTGTACACATATATGAGTAAAAAAATATTTGTTTACAGGGCTTGCATGATGCATCCAGGATAAGCCCATGAGGCATATGGACAGAAAAGTGAGTATTGGGTGTGAATTCGTGGTCACATTGTCAAGAAAGCCTTTGAGGTCAAGACAGGGCTGGGCATAGAATTTACCTGTACACTGAAACCAGAGAGCACTCATAACAGTATAATGTGAAATAAAAACTCTTAAAATGAAATTTAACCTTGGCTGTTGGTATTTAACACACTTATAGTATATATTTTTAAAAGTATCTCACACTTGTCTTACTGTAACTCCCTTGTACAGCCATGGCATAATGTGATATGAACCTTTTAGTGCTCTGTACCAAAGCAGATCGTGAGCCAGTATAGCAGGGCATTGTCAGATGGAAAAGCAGATGTCCTATTGTAACAGTATGGCTGATGGAAATGGAGGCAAGAGATAAATGAAAGAATCCAGCCATTTTCAGTTTTCCATTAAACCTGAATATAATGACATCAAAAATGACGTCTAGTTGCACAGAAAGAATTCTATGTTTTGACAGGTTTGCGTTTTTTTCTCACATTTTGTATGAGATGCAGGAAATCATGAATCTCTTTTTGTTTGCACTGGCCTAAGGGCTTCAGTGACAGTCCAATAAAGCAAAAGGCACATTTCTTATTAGAACGGTTTGGGGTTTTTTTAACATTTTTGCAAAACAAATATTTTTTCAATTCTCCTATGAAAGTTTAAGAGCATGTTTTCCCTGTACTTTTATCATTTGCACTTTTTTGGAAGCTGAATTTTTTAATATCTACTGCAATTTCCTTAGAGTTTGGCTAGCCTTCCAGAAGCAGATGTAAGTTCAGCATTTTCTTCAGCACCAAAACTGAAGATGTTACTCTGAAAATGAAGTGTGCAACTTAATTACTCTGATAGAAGTTGGGTTTTTTGTTTGGTTTTTTGTTTGTTTGTGTGTTTTGGGTTTTTTTTTAGTAACTCAGAAGGATGTGAAAGGCTAAATCTTTTCTAGGTGGTGCTGAAAAGAAGTTTAGGGGAAGCAGGAGGAAGGGTGGGGGCTTCGGCTAAGTTTCAGTTGTAGGCAAGCCTAGGTGTTTGCTTTAAAAAGCTGCCGCTCTAGGAGGGGAAAAAAAGGTGATTCATTTCCATCTTAGTGTCACATTACCATGTCTCTGCCAGCCACAAGAGGAGTGTCTTCATATATACATGTAGGACATGTGCATAACAGTTCTGTATGTGGTGTAAGAGCATTCATAGCAGATATGTCTGCTTTATGACAAGTAAGTTGGAAGCTCAAGATGGCCAAGTCTTTGGACATTTACTTACAGAAGGCGGTAGAACGGAGGGCAAACTGAACTCTCAGCCTGTTTGAAATAGCAAGGCTGTGTGTACACAAGGCTCCCAGGTGGAGTGGTGACCCCCTGTAACGTGACACAGAGCCTCCATTTAGTAAATAGAGGGTTGGACCCCAAGTATTGTGCCAGGCCTCCCAGAGAGTCCAAAGGGACTGTGTGATTGGTCTTTTTCTGTGGTGCTTGGCATCCCCTTCCACTTTACGCTGCTTTTCATAAAGATTTATTGTACCACCCACCAACTGGAACATATATGAACAAGCTGGTTGTAGTACAAATAATACAACAATCAAATCCAGACTTGGTCAGTGAGACCCAATATTTAGTTAATCACTAACTACAGCCCATGTGAGTTTCAGTACTGTCAGACTTTATCACATGTTTGTTGTGTTATAGGAAGATAAGAGGGTTGTACTGGATCAGAGTGAAGGTCCAGTCAGCTTAGTATCCTGACTCCAAAATTGGCCTGGAGGTGATGTGTAGAGAAGTTTATGAGAACACAGAAAAATTCTTTTCCCTAGTATTCTCTGCAGTTTAGGATCTTCTTGATCCAAGGATTATATCCTTGTATATATCAGGCTTTGCTATATCTTCTATGATTTTTTTTTCTAATTATTATCACTATGTTTTATGAACAAAAAAATTATTATCCATTATTTCTGAATTGATGATGTATGTTTAATTTCCCTCAAAGAAAAATTTAAAATTTAGAGCCTCACAGTTTGTAAGTTTTGGCTGAAATATAAGCCAGCTTAACATAAATAAGACAGGCAAATAATTTAGCTAGAGTGCCCTGATGGTTTTTGTTGTTGTTATTGT
>VXAU01004789.1:0-41912 GCA_013399695.1 Formicarius rufipectus | reverse complement strand
GTTTTTTTGTTTTTTTTTTTTTTTTTTTTTTTTTTTTTGTTTTTTTTTTTTTTTTTGATTGAGACCAGAAACAACCACCTGGAAAGTTGTTTCCTCAGTGCACATAGAACAAGTAAAACCATCAGTTCCCATGGTGCCCCTACAGCAATCAGTAGTGTCACCCATTGCTGTTTCCTTGTGATGTCTAGGGTCAGTACTTCCTTATTGAAAAGGGGAAATGATAGAGAAAGAAATGTGTAGTGTGAAAAGGAACTAGGCAATGGTCTGAGGGGAAAATTATGTCTTTCACTAAGTGCATAGGACTGGGTCTTATTCTGATCTGGCTTCTCTGAAGAGTGAGAGCTTTCCAATGCACTGAGTAGTGGTTTGGTAGAGCAAGTGCATACAAAACCAAGCTGCTGACCAAGAAAAAACCCACTGAGAATATGTAAAAAAATTAAAATAATGGAAGCTCTGCAGAGTAGCTTTTTTCTTGTCACATGTTATTTACCTTGTAAGAAATGTGTATCTTCTTTCTTTCCCCATTCTTTGTGGGAAGAATAAGGAAGGATGAGGACAGACTCAGGCACCACTACTGTTTTTCCTGAAGGCAGTCTGATGCTGCTCCTAGTGATAGTAACTTGCAGGGTCACTTGCATGGCCTTCACCTATTCCTCCTGCTTTCCCTTCAGGCAACAATCCCTCACCCTCACCAGAGGCTTGGGCATCTCACATGAATTTGCAACCCTTTGCTGAGCCAAGATGGCAAAGTTGGCTTGGAGGGTGAGAAGAGGTGGTGCTTCCCAAAGCAATGGGGAAACTGGCAGGTGGAGAGCTTTTGGCTTCATTTTAATCTCTTTGCAGATGCCATGCTCTTCTTCCTGATCTATTTCTCCCTAGGCATCACTTATATCACTGTGTACTGTTGTAAGTATCTGAAACTGTTTTATTTGATGTAATCCTTGACTAATGCAGAATTATGGAAGAAGATTTAAATAATAAGAATTTTTTTTAAGTGTTGAGGTGTTAATATGGTGAATGCCACTGAAAAGCTTCAGAGAAGGTTTCACAGTTCAGTTAAAAAGCCTCCAACGATATGTATTACTCAACACTGGATAATTTCTCAGGTTCCTTGTCTGGCTTAAAGCCCCAGGCATGTCTTAACTTCATATTAGATTGTTTGTCTAGGAAGTTCCCACTCCACATTCCTCTTTCCTCATCTTTCGTCCATTCTTGTCTCCCGTCACNTTTTTTTTTTCCCCAGGCACAAGATTCAGGGTCTGCTCTGGATGGGAGCTCTTGCTCTCTCCCAGTAGTCGTCAGTTGTAGTGACCAAGGAAACAGAGTTGCTGGATGTACTGGACATCAAAAGAAGTGCCTGGATGCATTAAAAAACAACTTTCAAAATACCCCACCAAACTTAATGGGTTTTCCTCTGGCAATTGCAATTTCATTTTGCTCTCCTCTTCCCCCTCCTCCCAGTTTGTGTCATTTTAATCAAGCTTCTGTAAAATACTATTCTAAATTCTTATATGCTGTGAAATTGATTATTGTTTACATGTGGAATGTGAGAAAGGAGAAGGGAAGCTGATTTTTGCAATTTCTGCAGGAGACTATATCCATTTTGTCTTAATCCTCTACACATAAGGTCACCAAGCAGAGAGTTATCATTTGATAAGCAAAGTAGGTGCAATATTATCAATACTACTTGAAATGGGTAAGTGACTGGAAGCTAGACCATGGCCATCTCCAAACCAGACTGGCCTCAAAGATGAAGGAGACCAAGCCCTGTTTTGCACTAGTCTAAGTTTTGTTATTACTTACAATTTTTGTGTAGCAGAATGTCTTGCTGAGTACATTGAGTACAAGCTGTGTTGCTACCTCAGTCAGTCTGTAAATATCCTCAAACATCCTAGAAATCATACTTATACACTGCCTCTGCTTGCTGATGTGCTAATATAAAACTTTAGCTGTCATTTTGGTATTTTAATGTTAGCCACTACACAGCTCACAAATATTTAGAGAAAATCCGTAATGTCAAACCGTCCTTCCACATAATAAAGATAATTTAATATTTCTCATTATAAATTTGTGTTTCACTGCTTTAGCTCTCTATAAATCCTTATCCTGATTTAAAAATCTTCCTACTGTGCATTTGTAACAAGTTTCTATTGATCTCTCTTTTGAGTGATTTCTTTCACAATGGTAAGGGTAATAATCATATTTATTTTGGCACATACAGCCTCCTTGCTGTGTAAACACACGGAGAGCTGGGTTTAGGAAGATCCTGTTTTTCCTGTGTAGGAGGGTGAAAAATGTCAGGTCCCAACCAGTTGAAACACCATTAAGAATGAAGTAATTGACAGGGACAGAAGTGCTCCCTGTGGGGTGCAACCATGCAGGTCTGAAACAAAACACACACTCCCCACTCCTCCCCCAGAGAACGGCAGGACCCATCAGCAGTTTGCCACCGAAGTTTGCTTGCCACAGTTCAGAGAAAGGTTGTGAAGAGCCATGACCCATGGTCTGGCAGCACACACAGAGCCTCCAGACTCCCTAATGAGCAGATCACCAGATCGAAGGTTCCTTTTCAGAACAGCAGAGTTTGGTGCGGGGCTGCCCAGTGACCCTGAGCAGCAGCCACTTTGGTCCTCTAGAATCTTAATTAACAGGGTTCAGGCCACAAGGGAGAGGTTGGGGAGATAGGGTTGCTAATGCAGCAAAACCCATGACCTTTCACTTTGGGCAGTAGGGAAATGTATGTGTTGATGGCAAGACGGTCCATGTTTTAAAAAAATGGGCAAGAAGCCAAAAGATTCCTGCCTTTAAATTCAATCTGTGGCATTTTCTCTGTATTTACAATCAGCCTGTTTAGCCTTTTCTGTGTTACTCACCCTACATGGAGTATGGGGATAGTAACTAGTTAGTATCATAGACATGAGAAAAATCAAGTAATAGCAGCTTAATTCCTTCTCTATCTACCTGAAATTTGTTTCTTATGCACCTACTTAGATGTTTTTTTCATGTATACAGTCTATACAACAGAAATTTACAGTCTATTAAAGAAAATTCACAGTCTCTTCAAGAACAAAGATAAATTTCTTGATGTAAATTTTCCATGCTGTTGTAGCAGCATATTTATTTGCACAGATATACATCAGGATAAAAAGTTTTGTGTTTTTTTATAGAGTGTTTTCTAGTGTAATAAGAAACAACTGGAGAAAGAAGAAAGAACACCTATAATTTAATTAAAATCTTATGTTGCCAGTTCATAGTATCATATATGTTTCTATTTGAATGGAATAATTTCTTCATAAATTTTCATCATGACATGTCAATTTTTATCCTATAGTGTTATTTACTAGCATACCTGTCTGACTTCCACTTTGGTTGCCAGTCACTACTGTCTGGCATCTCTATTGCATCACTGCTGCCCTTGTGAATGGCACACTGGCACTTTTTGGTTTGTCCCTCTCAGTATTGTCGCCTCTCCTACAACTTCTAATAAACGCATTCCCCTGCTAAATCTTCCAGCACCCTGGCAAACTGTTGCTTTGCTGGTTTTGTTCCTACCACACATTCTGTTCTGTACAACTTTATTTTCTTTTCCACTGCAACCAAGTCAAATCATGCTGAAATGCCCCCTGGACCAATAAGAATGGAGGCACTAGGGCAATAAAGTTGCTTTAAAATTTTAGATAATATTGAATTTCAAACCTCTGTGGAATGGCAACTTGATTAAAATTTGTTTGATAGTATTATAGTTTGCCTTAGTTATTTTCTAAAAATTTGAGGTGTAGATCACTGGAATAAATCTTTCCTTTTATTCCACCATACTTTGGAAACTGCACCCTGAGGTGCAGGGTTTGATTTAGATAGAAAAGTGATGATGTTTTTGAGCTTTAGTGGAAAGGGAGTAAACTCCATGGCAGAATTTCCTATATGATGTTAGCAACAGGTAGGTAAAGAAAAACATTTTTGTCTTTGCCGTGCATTAACTCATCGTCTTGTGAAGCTAATGGACAGATTGTTAAGACTTAAGTCCTGGTTTCATTGAGTACTTGTGAGTTCTGGGCAATGAGTTTCAAAGCAGAGACTGCAAGTTGGTACCTGGTACTTTCTAGAACTAGAATTATCTTTGGGCTTCCATAGTTCCACAACTCTTTGACTTTCTTGCATGTGATTGCTTGACTTGCAATGACTGTTTACAGATGGACATGTTATTAGTTGTAAATTCTTTCAAGCTATTTTAAATTTACTTTTTTTGTAATCATCTTTAATGAGTTTCTCTATATATGTTCTTACTTTGTATATCTAAGATTGTAAATTATAGGTGAGTGATGACAGAAATTATTGGATAGTATTTCTATCCCAGCTAAAATTATCTGCAGCAACTCATAGTAATAGGAAGAATTCACCTCATAAGAAAAGTGCGAGATGGATGAACGACTGAGGACAGATAAAAGCATACCTACTTTTTTTTTTTTTTTTTCACATAAGATGATATGAGTGACATGTTATGTTAGGCACAAATAGTTCTGAAAAATACTGTTTGGAGTTCCTTATCATTTAGTAGTAATAACACAATATGTAGATGTGGTATTGCTGTGATAAAAAGGTGAAGGAACAAATTCTGAAAGCTATTCTGATGAGAAAGGACCTACATATTTTATCCTAGTATTCATTCTAGTACCTGGCCAGAAGGGGGAAAAATATATAATTTGAGTCTTTCATTGAAAGTGAAGATAAACCAAACAAAATATTTAGGAGTGAGTAGGGGAAAAACATAAATGACAAAGCCTGAGTATATGGATTTGAAACACCAGATCTAAAAAAAAAAAACCAAAACAAAACAACAAAAAAACCCCAAACCAAACCAAAAACAAAAAAGCAAAACAAAACCCAAAACAAAACAAAAAAAACCCAACAAAAAACAAACACTCTTCTTAGGATTTATATCCTGGATGAAGCTAGAAAAGTCACTGTTTTCTGGTATTTCAAATGTAAAATAGCATTTCAGTGTAAGATCTGCATATGCATCAACTTCCTAACTGAATTTTTACAGGTTTTTCTCATAAGCAGAGTTGGGTTTCTTAGGAAAGAAATTAAAAATAATGTATTTGATTATACCAGTCACATTTCTTAATGTGTTTAATTGGTTGTTTTGGTGTTGTTTTGCTTGCATTTATTGCACACTCAATAGGCTTAGGGAGCTGCTAATTTATAAGCTTCTCTTAGCTCCCTCCTTAACTCACTGACTTCACTGCTTCTGAGATAGACCAGACCATCTGCAAGACAGGCACTGACTTATCACGCCTCCCTGAAAAAGTGCAAGAAAAAAACACAGAGCAGCCCCTAGTCATACTGATAGTGATAAAGCCAAAGTTAGATTTTGACGGCTGCTACTTTAGATTATTCCTTCAGGTGAGACTTGGGAAGTTGTCCTTCAGACAAGACTTGAAGTATCTATAAATTAGCATTAACAGCATCATTATAGTAATATAAAACTTAGTGCAGGCTGCTAAACCTGTTCAAGTGTATGTTAAGTTTCCCAGATGGGTTTTATAACGTGCATTGAGAAACACAGAGCTGTATGTCTGCTGCTGGCAGTTATGTGAGAAAATGATGTAGGTTATTCTGGTTACACTGAATGGTAACTGCATTTCAGACACGTCCTCAGGTCCTGTAGGAAACTGATGTCTCCTACCATAGATCCCTGGCTAGGGGGAGAAATATCTCTCTTTTCTCTACATGTCTTGGATAGGAGTCTCAGCTTGAAAATATCCAATAAATTTCTCTGTTCTTCTAGGGAAGAGTGACTGGAAAGGAACTGGTTTTTAAGCTCTGTTCAATTCTGCTGGTGCTGGGAGATGATAATGTCTCAGCTCTAGTCCCAACAGAGTGAGCTCTCACAGACAGGCATACCATCTGTCAGCTTGCTTGGGCTTGTCAATGCTTCTCCATAGTTTCTGTTACTTTTCAGGCAAACTCTGATTAATGCTATAAGAAAGAGATTGTTCTCAAGGAACTTCTCCATAATCGATGTCATCATTGCTGATCATGTTAACACAGAGCACTGCAGACTGCAGCATGCTCAGTGGTGAGATCCCGCCTCTCAGGCACAGTGATTTGCAATTACTTTCTGAGCAGGCCAGGTGAGATGTCTGGCCCTCGAGGGCTGTTTCTCTTGGACAGCAAAAAGTTATTTAGCAAATTAGTGCAATACATTGAATTTTTTTTCTACCAGTGAGGTGTTAGACATAAAACAAATGTCTTTCATTTCACCTATGTAGGATGGTCATTATGGCTCTAGATAAAAACAATATTAATAAAAAGAGACAGTTATTGCCAGCCCAACTGCCAAAAGCAAAAAGGGGTCAATATGGTACTTTTTATATCACCATTGTCTGCTTTCTCAAGGGTGTCTATACAAAGAAAAACCTAAAGTTTCAAATTGTTTTTCTTATTGTATATGATGTCATGCATTATCAAGGAGAGGCCACTGTGTATCTGTGAGCATCCATCTGTATAGGCTTTTAACCATCATTCTCAAGGGTATTCTCCCCTATACTGTGTATCTGAAATATGGCAGTGTGTTAGTGTTCTCTCTTGTTTATCTTGGTTTATCTTATTCCAGCTGAGAATAATATAAATATTTTTTTTCTCTTGCACTTATGGTGTTAAGGATGCTAAAAAACACTGTGAGAGTATTCTTATAATAGCATGGGGAGTTGGATAAACATAGTGTTCGAGGTCAGGTTGGATGGGGCTTTGAGCAGCTTGGTCTAGGGAGAGGTGTCTCTGCCCACAGTAGAGGGTTTAGAACTAGATGATCTTTAAAGTCCCTTCCAACCCAAACCATTCTATAATTTTGATTTTATGTATCAATGTGATCTTAAGACAAAACTTGTTGTATTAAAATTGTCACCGCCCACATTCAAAGAACTAGATGAAAGTAAAATGCAACCTCTGAACTTCTGAGGTGGTCACTTCTCATGCACAAAACCCCATAAGGAGCACGCACACTTAGAATACATGCCAATCGTACCTTTTCCTCTTTATATCCAGCTTTTCCTGGTTTGTCAAGCATTCAGTATTATAAGCAATTCTGTTACAGAAACAGATGTGCTAGAAAGTAATGAAAGCCAGAGAATTTCACTTTAGGTTATTGGACTGAGTATGTGTCATCTGGATAGTCATGATAGGTTATCATCTGATGAATATTTGTCTGCCTCTTTGAAACCAGATGGGAGATGTAGCACTATTCCTTGGAGAAAAAGTGTTCCCACTTCAGAAACTTCATTTGGCACTTTGTATGATAATATAGCAGTCATTCTACATGATATCAGAAAAACATGCTACAGCACTGGCCTGGTGAAGCTGGAGGGTCTGAGCCAGTGAAAAATTATGAGGAAGCCCCTGCAGATAAAAGTCAGAGACATTTTTTTGTTTCCATTTATTAGCATTAGCCAAAAGCTTTGCCCACTGCATCATGCTTGGGAGATGAGTGGAAATATCTCCAGCTGTCGGTACCTCATCCTATTCACCTCTCACCAGAACTCTCCTTTTATGAGAAAATGTGCTTCGGATTCTAGGTTCACAGCCGCAGTGTACACTTTCATGTGGATTGCCCTTTGTCAATAGGACAGCTGAGGGCTTTGGGTATTTTACCAGTAAAAATTAGTTTTCTCAGTAGCTTTGAGCTCAAATTTTATTCTACTAGTTCTTATTTTGCTGCAGATCTCCCAGGATCCTTGAGCAGAGTAGAGACTTTTACATAATACCTGATAGTTTTTGCTCTAGCAAAAAGCCCTGTCATGGCAGAACTCAAGTCACTTACCATACTATCAATAATCCATGCTTCTAAATGCTTTTATTAAATAGCATTTGACTACTTTGATTTCCTCTCCTTCAGGAAATTGTACTCAAGCATTACTCCTCTACTGAGAGTGACTGCTCAGTCCAACACAGCAAATGACTTTTGCCCTCAGTTGTTTTCTGCCTATGTGCACAGAGATCTAGTTATAAGCTGCATGTATAATGCTTTATCAGTTTTTCTTTCATAGTTTCTGAAATTATTATTGTAAAGGTGACTCTCATGGGAGATGTAGAAGAGTAGCAATTCCTCTGTTACTCACACCAGTCTGTTGCATTGTGAAATGTCAGATCTACTAATCTCTGACATATGTGTTGCAAAATCCACATGAAAGTTAAGTTTTCTTATTCTCTGTTCCTGTGGGAAAACTGTTCTTAAACCTCAGATCTTTAAAGAATGAAAAACCTTCATCTGGCTTCCTGTCTAAACCAATTTGAGTCTAACTCATATTTTCTTCTTAGCAGCTGACCTTCAACTTATGTGTCTCTTTTGCACTTATCCCCTTATGATAGCACTGAGGTTTTTATAAAAGACAGAAATGATTTGTTGTACTCAGGAGTGAGATAGACACGAACAGAGCTTTACAGAGACTGAATGAAAAGTATGGAAAGAACTTTTTGGAACTTTTTGTTTTAGACTCCTCCCTCCCTCCCTTAAAAGTTTAATTTGTCCAAGAATGAAATGCTTTTCTTGTTGTTTCCGTTTATTTCAACAAAACTTGCAGCTTTCTAAAGCAAAAAATCAAATTTTTTGTGTTTTTGAAAACATCAAAACAAAGTATTCCAACATATCAGGAACAATCAATTTTAAAAGCGGCATGAAATTTCATTTTTAATGGAGAGGCCATACCTATGATTAGTTAATTTAGTACAAGTTGTAAAATGACAGACACTCCCTCTTCAGTGGGTGCAGCCAGTGAGTCTGAAGGTTAATCGACTGATTTTCCACAACATATTTGCATATACTCCACCATTTCCTGCAAGTGCTATATTATTAGCTGAGAAATTCCACCTGCAGCAGCCAGCTGTTTAGGTTATTTGAGCTACATTTTCGTATATTTTACCGAGCAGAGAACTAATGAAATATTGAAAACTCTTGGTATTTTTCTGCTACACGTGGGCTTTCAGGCTGAAGGGGCTAAAAGAGGTAAAGAAGTTAAATGCAGTGTAGCCTGCTCCGAGCTCTGAGGCAGAGCCAGAGTGTCTTGTGCCAGGGTGAGATAGCTCTGTGCAAGCTTCTGTCAAAGTACTGTACACTTCAGAGAATTTTATAGATGCATATGAATAAAAAGATGACTTTGGAGCTTTGCTTCAGGAAATGGTTTTGTAGTGCTTGCTGATATTTGACAATGTCCCATTTTTTCCTAACATCTGTGGACTCTAATTTATTCTGGCAGAGTCCTAATGTGAAGAGTTATGCATGTTTGTAAGCAGGACGTGGAATGTGATGCTGAAATAATGAGAATTTCCTTTGTGTAGAAAAGAATTTGGTCATTCCAGAAAGAAAGAAAAACAAAAACCAACCGACAATTTGAGTTAAAAAAAAGACTGTGGGTTTCATGTTTTCCTTTGGAAATGCCTGTTACTGCAAAGCCTATGTGTATAGAGACTAACATAACAATTAACCTTGCTTGGGTCAAGTGCAATCTGTAGGAGTGATGTGATCACTCCTGAGTACTTGGTGGTAATTTGTTTCACTGGCATGTGCTGTACTGTAGGGGCACTGGGGAAACCTCTCTATGACTGAAGACTCTCCAGCCTAGCGTAGGCAAGACCTTGGTCCTTGGTGCAGTGCCAGGTAACTTGTTTCTACTCCCTGAACTGAAGGAAACAGGACTGAGTGCAATAAATGAATATGCATCTGGCACGTGAGTAGATTCAGTTCCCTGCTGCTAGAAGCCTAGCTTTTATATTGTATAATACTTGTGACAGCAGGAAGATCAAACTTACAGAAGAGATATTTGTTAGAACTGGCACTTAGCACTGACTGAAAGGCAGTACAGATAAAGACACAGAATTGAAAGCCTCTGATAAAACCCCCACAGAACAGTAGGAAGCATTTAACAATCACTGTGTTTAACTGCCCTATCATCATTTACATAGAGAGCTGTTCAAAAGAGAGGATAGAATTACAATAGAGAACCTGGCAAAATCCTGAAAGCTGTTTTTCGTTTAGCTTCCAAGCAGAAATGCATCTGGAATATACATTTCCATATTGTTCTTTATAAAGCTTTGATTTTGAATTCACATATGGTACTTAATTTGCATTTTTCATACAGTCATTAATGCTTGGTGAACTTGAAAGGTCTAGAAAAGTATTCAAAGGCTTGGATACTTCCCAGAAATGTATTCATGCTGTACTGGCCTGGAAATCTGGCATGAAATCTGCAGCTTGGATATTGACCTGGGATCTCAATTCTTTCTTTGTGAGGTATTTTAATAACAGAAGCCTTCTTCTCAGGCTTGTTGTATGTTTTATGCTACTTCTTATTCTAGTGAATCATTTAGCTGTTGGTACCATTTTGATCACATTTCTAGCAGAGGCCAAATACAAGAGAATGTCAAGAACAGGGAGCTGCAGGAAACCAGAGATCAATGTACCTTGAAGGGTAGGCATCAGATTTAGGGCTTGAAACTACCCTGGAGAAAAAAAGCTGATCTCTTGATTCTTAATCTAAACCAGAAGCAGTAGATCCTGTCCATGACAAGCTTGACAGCAGAGTCCTGTCCACAATGCAGGAACTACAATGGAGTTCAAAGACTTGCAAGAAAGAAGGAACAAAAGTTAAAATGTTCAAATGAAAGATTCTGGATTATTTTCAGAGCAATGCACAAGATCACTGGGGTTTATTCTCCTCTTGTGAGATTTATTCTCATTTGGACAGCTTTCTGGTACTATGTAGAGTGCAGCAACCTTGACCAGCTGCAGGGAAGCTGCCTTTGCTAGCGAAAGACATTCAACTGCTAGGAAGATGTGACTCGTTGGAAGCAAGCCTTACAGTGGGCATCTCTGAGAGATGTAATCTTAGTTTCAGACACCAAAACAAACCACAAAATATCAAGAGGGAACACATTCTTTTCCTGCTCCTATTTTATAAAGCAACAAATTATTTCAGATGAGAACTGTGATAGCTGATGGGCGATGCAGTAAGACGTCCTCCCCTGCTCCTATCATACCTCCCATCCAGGGGCATGGAAGTGCAGAGAGTCTATTGTTCTGCTACTTCCCTTTTCTTTTATCTGTGCAGCTGTGTTCTGCATCAGATACCGTCATGCTGCTAGAGATACTCTTCACAGTGGGTGTAGGTGATTTGTTAATTGCTTGTTTTGGAGTAAACTACTTGGTCATGCAAGTTAGTCAGGCTGACAAAAGAACAAAAGAAAGAAAGTAATTGCAATTATTCCCTCTCTGCCATCCCTCCTTTCGATTTAAAAGAGGGATACTTCTACAGCTGTGTTGCGAACCTATTTAATCACTTACACCAGCTGATGAAATAAAACCCCTTGTCCCTTGGCCCCTTGCAAATTATTCTTGTTAATTATTTTTTAATTATCCTTCCATCATTGCTCCTGGTGCCACTTTCATAGTTTCTACATCAGTGAGTGCAGACATGACAAATCTAAAAACTTACGGCTCCAGAGAAGAAGCAAGAGGTGGGACGTCACTCAAGGGATTCCAGGGAGGATTTACTTCCCTGTCATGGCTCCTCTGCTTTGCTGTACCTGAGAATCCCTTTCCCTTGGCACATGAGCATGCAGCCACGAATCAACTCGCCCGTATGGACACACTTGTATGAGTGTGTACTAGCACTCATTAATTAGCTCTAGTGTTACATTAGTGAGCTAATAACCAAGTGTTTTCAGGGTGGCTGACAGGATATTAATCAGAACTACGAGAAACAGATGGGTACATTGTATCGATCCCTAATCCAAACTGGGAAGAAAAGATCCCCAGTGTGGAAGAAGAGATTGCAAATTGCACTGCTCCTGTGTGGTTGGTTTTGAAGGGATAAAAGGGATGGACTAATTTTTGCTGTAGGAGAGTTTGCAGTGGAGAAGTCATCATTTTGCTGTGCTACATACCTGCAAGTTTTTAGAACCTCTGTTCACAGAACACAGGTTTTGGCGTAATTTCTCTTACCCGTTCACCATCCCATTTGAAAATATATCGACAGAACTTGCTGGGAGGTAAAGAGGAAGCAGAAGTGAAACCCTAAAAGTGGATGTACATTTGAGGGAAAGAAATAGAAAATAATAAGTGTCTTTTCTTGGTGGCTAGAAATTAAATCTAAAGCATTTTCAACATGTGGGACCAAATGGAGTAATGAGGCAAAGAAATAAATTGGCACGATATTTGCATCAGAGTACTTACTTATTCCCTGAATGGCATTTCCCCTCCTAGGTGAATTGCTTACAAACATGTTGTATTTCACTGATATCCCTCAGTATTAGTTGGCAGGTGGCTTATGTAAGAAAGTTCAGCCTCTGGTCTGCCTGCAGTGAGTCACCATCCCAGTTTACCTGAGGACTGGGCTTGCTATATGTGCACCATATTTTGTGTAGAGTTTGATGAATTTGCTGTTTGATATGAATGTCCACAATTTAGTTTATGATGACCATGAGATGCTATCCCCCTTCTATTCATATGGAGATTGCCTAAACCAGGAAATTTTACATAATTATATTTTTCCTGTTGCCTTTCAGCAAATAGTTTTGCAGAGGATGCTCTACTCTTTTGTGTTTTTGCAGCTCCAGACTCTAGATGACATTTTTCAGGACATTTTTTGTAAACACTGTAATCACTTTTCCCAGTACCTCATAAACACAAACTGGCATAAACCAAAATACTCCTAGACCTGACATTTTTGTGTGGGATTTTCATGGACATCCCACGTTATTTACATTATTATGGTGGATTGAACCTGTCTGGTTGCCAGGTACCAATCAAAGCCTCTCTATTACTTCCCTCTGCAACTGGACATGGGAGAGAAAATGTAACAAAAGGTTCATGAATTGAGATAAGGACTGGGTTATTGTTATTGTTATAAAGTCACTGATTATTGTCATAGGTAAACCAGATTTGACGTGGGGAAACCAACTGAATTTATTACCAATCAACATCAGACCAGGATAATAAAAAGTAAAACAAATCTTAAAAATCCCCCTCCCTCCTTCCCAGGCTCTACCTCCTCCCACTCCAGCAGGGCAAAGAGGCAGGGAGTGGGGATTATGGTCAGTTCATCACAGGTTCTTTTTGCCCCTGTTTCCTCCTCAGGAAGAGAAGCAATTCCACTGCTCCAGTGTGGGATCCCTCCAATGAGAGATAGTCCTCCACAAACTTGTCCACATAAATCCTTCTCACGGGCTGCAGTTCTTCATGAATGGCTTCAGTATGCGTTCCTATCTGTGGGGTGCAATCCTTCTGGAACAAGTTTCTCCAGTGTGGGTCCTCCAAAGGGTCACAAGTCTTAGCTGTAAACCTGCTGTAGTGTGGGCTTCTCTCTCCATGGATTTGCAGCTCCCTGCCAGGATCCTGCTCCAGCATAGATTTCCCAAGGGATTACAGCCTTCTTTTGGGCAGCCACCCACTCTGGGTTGGATCTCCTCCAGGCACTGCAGGTGTATCTCTGCTCCCCCCTGGACCTCCATGGGCTGCAGGGGGGCAACTGGCTCACCATGGTCTTCACCACATACTACAGTGGAATCTCAGGTCCAGTGCCTGGAACGCCTCCTGCCCCTTCTTCTTCACTGACATTGGCGTCTGCATAGTTGTTTCTTTCTCATATCCTCACTCCTCTTTAATGTGGACAGGATTATTTCTGTACAATAACTTCTTTTTCATGCCTTAAATATATTATCATAGAAGCATTACTGCCATCACTCATGGGCTCTGCCTTGGCCAGCAGCTGATCCACTGTGGAGCTGGCTGGCATTGTCTCTGTCAGACATAAGGGAAGCTTCTGGCAGCTTCTCACAGAAGACACTGCTGTAGCCTCGCCTCCTGCTGCCAAAACTTGACTACTCAAACCCTGTACAATTGTCCATTCAGTGCCTTTAGAGGCCACGAAAGGACCACAGCAGCTGTTTTAGCAAGAGGAGTAAAAGTCACAGGAACACCTGTTTGAAGGGAGCAGAGCTGCCCACTGACTGCTCCCCATTACATGGTGCACATCTGTTAAAGGTCTGAAAGAAAAAATCCCTTTCACAGTGTGGTATGAGGTGGATTGGGTCACAGAAGTCACTTGATATTCTGAGTTGCAAGGGATCCACAAGAATCATTGAGTCCAACTCTTAAGTGAATGGCCTATGCGAGGATCAAATGCATGACCTTGGTGTTATTAGCACTGTGCTCTAACCAACTGAGCTAATCTCAGGGTACTGCAGGACTGTAATCCAGTATAACACTGATGTTTACCATGCCCATGGTCACTTCAGGTTATTATCATCTCAGTCCTTCCATTAGTAAGGTTTCTCAATATTTAAATAGCTGATGACCACATAAAATAAGATATACGGCCTAAAATTCATCTGTATTATCTCCAAGTACCTGTACCTAGGACATCTGTACTTAGATCTGTCTATTAAACGGATAAAAGATTTCTTCAATATTGGCAACCAGGCAGACTTTACAACTGCTTCAGTTTTCTTGCTGCTATGAAGGTCTTTTAAAATTTGTCCTCTCACAGCTCACATTTGTCAAAAAACTTAGTCACGGAGTTATTTTTTCAGGAAAATCCCTGGGGCCAATCCTAGCACTACATAACACAACGAGGACAAATTGGCAATTTTTAGACTTTCAGGTGAAAACCAGTTTGTAAATTCAAAGTTGGGCAGAGTCATGGCTAGTTTTCAGAAAGGAAAAGATAACAGTGATTAGGAAGAGCAGACAGGAGAAAATAAAATGATGAGGAGGTGAATACAGGACATGAGTTAGAGGGAAGCCAATTACTTAATTCTGAAATGGTGTAATAAACCAATCTCTCATGTATTGGAGTTAAAAAGGAAAGATGATAAGAGCACACACAATACATAAGAAACAGAAGAGTGAAATATATGATAAGGTAGGTATAGAAGGAAAGACTATAAATTACTTCATATTTTTAGGATTTTTGTTGCTTTTATAACAATAGATGATGAATGAAATGCAGATGAGGGATTTAGTGAACAATTTTTTCTTGCATATCTATTATGTCAGCAATTCAGCCTACCTGTGATTTAAAACCAGGTCCGATCTAGATTCATTATCAGAATATTTTAAATCCAGTTAACTAAATCAGATCCTGATGCAATTCCTGTTGATATTTCCGAGTACTAAAGAATGTAGGCAAGGCCAGAATACATGGCTCAATATAGACCTGAACTCTGCAGAGGAGAAATGAGATACAGAAACAATTGAGTAATTTACTTCGTTATTTACTGTGAATGTACACAGCAAAATTTTTTCTTGGGATAAAGCCACTGTTGTCAGTTTAATTACATTGGGAGTAAATGTGACCCTCCTCAAGTCTTCTATAAGGGGACAGTTTCTATTAAAGTTGTAACAGATCAATCATGAAAAGGTCTTGGCAGAAAAATCGGTAGGTAGGTAATAAAAAAGATAAAGGACTCTGAAATGAATAGAATGACATGCTGTGGGATATTAGCTTTATGAAAACAACTTTGTCCAATGAGAAAAATTATGTAGTGGCATGAGACAGGAACAAGCAGAGAATGCCAAAAATACTTGGTGCTGTTTCTGAGTAAAAAATATTGTGGTGGGAGTGGAGAATGTTTTCTGTGAGAGATGCTCTTACTATTAGAGTTGTTTAAACCAAAATAAATTGACATATCAATTATGCAAAATTTAAGGATTATCCATCAAAAAGGTGATAGTCAAACTTGCATTTAAATTGCTGACCTGGGGCCTACATAATGTGTTTCTGGTTTGGTGGTGCAGCACAGGACAGTCAGTTCTATGTGCTCTCCACAGCAGCCTCTGCTTGCCCTACACCTGCAGTAGCACAATGAGCACTGTAGCCCTGTGATTTAAATATGCTGAGCACCATGGAAATGCTAAATAAATTCAACATCAGCTTAACTGTATGAATTAATAGTTTTGAAAGCACTTATTCCACAGGAATTTGTGTATGCTCTCTGCTATTCATGGAAGAGCACTTTGTCCTTGCGATGCCACTCACTCCATTTTGTTCTGTGTGCGAAGGGAGTGAAATACATGACATTTTCCTAGAGGACAGCTGAGCAAATTTTTCTTACAGCAGTACTAGGTTTGTTTGCAACTGTGCTTGTCTGCTACTAACCTCATTTATTTTGCCTTATATATCTCCTTGCTCCTTTCTTCTCTAGTTCCTTCTCTTTCTTCATTGGCTTCCATTTCCCCCTCACCACTGCTACCATTTCCATCCTCTTGCACTGCCTTCCTTTGCCTTGCACCCATCTAGTTTTCTTCTTTCATACTCCAAAAGTTCCCTCACTCTTATTCAAAATGAATAGGTCAATCCTCTCCATTATTTCCTGTCTGCTACTTGGTGGGTCTGGTGTCTGAGTGCTATTGTTTGGAAAGTTACCCATTTGCTTTTATGCTTCTTTTCTTAGTTTTCCCACTGTATTAGACCACAGCAGTAGATGCTGGGCTTCCTCCCAGTCTTCAGTCTGTACTGTTTTCTTCTTTTCCTACTCCTTTGCTTACCTGTGAAGCACTGCTTGTGATTTTTCCTCATTACTCCGTTGTACCTGGTGGTACCAATAGTTCACCCAGCTCCTCCTGATCAGTTTTCCATCCTAAATTGGTTTGGCCTCTCCCTCTCCACTCTATTGTCATAACTAAGCTCCAGACACCAGTGAGGCTAGGCTTCTATGAAACTCCCATCTCATTGTATTTGCATTCCAAGTTTTGGTTCAAAGCTGTTTCTAAGTAATCAGAAAGGGTGCATAATGCAATTGAAGACTATTTCATTCTTTTCTACAGAATAACTGAGGGAGGAAGTTTTAAAAAAATAATCAACACAGAACAGTGTCTTAAAACCACTTCATATGGAAAGCTGAAAATCTTATCAGTGATACATCTATTATTTTGGACATAATCCTAAGTGTTGTGGTTATTTTTTTGGATTTTTGTTTGTTTAGTTCATACTGTTGGATGTGCCTTGCCAAGGTGTCCAGATTATTATTACTGTAATCTGAAATATAATAACCAGGTTACTGCGGTAGTGGTCTTTTTTCATACAAACAATGCATTCTGACACTGTACCTTCTGCCCACTGTGCCATTACTTCTTGATAATGGTCCTTTTGAAATTATGATGTAGGAGTGCAGGAAATGATGGGAGGGTCATAGGTTCCTTCTCAAGGGAATTAATTTGCTTTAAAGAAAGATGGGTGTACTGCCTAGTAGTAAAATTCATCTTTAGGAATCACAGAAATGAAAAGAAATTCCTTCTTTCTTTTGAACATCCAGAACTCAGTTTTTCCTCTCCAAAATCTTTTATTCTCCCTAAATACCGTATATATGTGCAAGAGGGATCATTACTAATACATAAGTAAAATAAAAGGAAACATAACAATTAAATTCTGATATTCCTTACATTGATGTAAATTGAGAATAGTCCTATTGCTATAAATTAAGTGGCTCTGTATTGCATAGGAATAAATGAATTATATCTGTTATATGAGTTATTTTCTAGAGAGAAAAGGGAGATACTCAGAACTTCCAATTGTCTTTTTTTTTTTTCCCAATAGATTTCTTCTCTCCATAGCTCACTTTTACTGTTGTTGTTGCTCCTTCAGTGTAGTCTTAATGACGAATTTGTAACATTTATGTTCATTTGCATGGTAGGGAGCTCAACTGCCACAAGAAAGAATTATATATTTGGAGAAGGATTAACAGAGAAGAAGATGGGAAAGGAAATCACTTGTTCAAACTGCCTCAAATATAAGAACATGAGATTTAAAAAATTGTGATGAACACATTACTCTGTACAAATGTTTGCTTCCTGCACCTTTGGTATTTTCTGCTGTCAGTCTTTATTTCAGAATAATGCAATGAATTTGTTGCAGATTTATTCATTGACTTAACCCTTCAGAAGTGAATTGCCAATGTGAAAATAGAACTTGATGGTAAAGAAAAAAGCCTATTTAAGTCCTGATTTAGCAATGAATGTGATATGTGCCTACTACATTGTCTGAGAGCCAAAAAAAGCAGATTACTGACAGCTAAACTGAATTTTCGTGAGGCTAAGTTTTATTTCCAAGCCCATTTTCACTCATTACATGATGACCAAGTACAAAACTGTAAGTATAGGTCTAATTTTAAATGTATGTTTGCATTCAGTTAAAATATTTGTGTCCTTAATAACTTGGATGAATTGAGGCTAAAAACAGAGGTCCTATTTCTGTTAAAGTCATGTGTTTGACTTCTAAGACAAACGGAGATCTTTGAATCAATGTCAGCTTTGTAATCAGGTGTCCATTTTCATGTTTATTATCTAACTTCTTTTGACTGAACTGTTTTGATTGTATATGTACTCTTCCACACTGTTTTTGTTTGTAAGAGAAAGGGGAAATTGGGTGACTTCTTGACAGAACTATAATTTGCAAACTCCTTTTCCTCCTAGTGCAGTAGAAGTGAGTAAAAGTAGTTTCCTAATAATCCAAGCCTTCCTTTTTCCCTTCTCTGTCCCTCAGAGTCTTACATCATGCTTTCTGTTTAAAAAGCCTCTCAATTTTGTTGATAGACTATGTAAGTGCATCTATACTTGTCAGACCTCTTGCCATCCTCTGTTTATGCATCTAGCATTTTAGGCTTTGGTAGTGTAATGACAGCTTCTACAAACAGCAGACAGGTCTCTGTATTTACAGGATGTCCACAGTGAATAGTCTGTTTCTTCCTCTGCATAGCTCAATTTATGACTGGTGTTATGTGAAGCTGGGATTATGAGTAGCAACCACTGCTTCCAGTCACTTTCAGAGATTTATTTGCTTCTCGCATTGCTCCCAAATAACAGCTAATTTCTCCAAGAACAGGAATATATGATCCTTCCCCAGGTATAGCAATTATGTATCTTCAAAGTGAAAAAAACCCCCTCTTTATCCAAACTGTAAAATGATACAATCATGGTAAATATGGTTAGAAGGGACCTTGAGATGTCTTATCCATTCTTCTGTTGAAACAGATTGAGAGACTTTTACATATTCTGTTCTTAAAACCATCCCAGTCAAGTGGGTCAATCACTTTCATGAGTGCTCCTCTATACTACTACCTAATTATCCTTCTAATTATAGATATTTTTTACCCCTTACATCCTATTTTCTTTGTTTAAAACAATTACTGATTTTCCATTCACCAGTGAACACATTTGTCTTTTAAATATCTGGAAATTGTTACCATGTGTTTTTTTATTCCCCAACTCAGTAAACTGAGCTTCAGCTTTCCCTATTTTTCTTCAGGGGTCTATTTTCTCTACTTTGAATTTTTGCTTTTTCATCTGGTTGGGTTTTTTGTTCATTTGTTTTTATTTGTTATTGCTCTCTTTGGTTGCTTTCTGGGTAGTTTCTTGAGGTTTGGTAGCCAAAAGGACACAATGATTTGGTGGTTGAGCTGTAGCGTGTCTGAGGTGTGTGAAAGGCTCACATAAAAAATGCCCCGCTTTACAAATAAGTGACCTGACAGGGTAGTGAAATGATAATGTTGACTGGACAGTTCCTGAGCCTTTTAATTCTGTGAGTTCCTTTTGACAGTGTTTCTGTTTAGACGGAAAATCTCTATTTCATAATCATGCACTGATAAATTTGTGTTACAGTAATGGTTTGCAATTGTCTTTACTGAATTGTATACCTTATATGTTTTGAATCCAATAACTTTTAATGACCTAAGACTTGAAAGTATTTACAGCTCCCTACTCCTCTATTATTTTTCTGTCCAAGTATGTGAATCCAAAAGCACAAGATGTACTAAACAGGAGGCTTGAAAGATTCTAAGTTTTATATAGATGAGTCTATTGAATTATCAATGTAGAGTCCTAATTTTCTTTGGGATGGCTTATACTTTTTGTTGGAAAGAAACTTGGCTTGGGCAAGTATTCAACTACACGCAGCCCAAAATCTTATTCAGCACACTAAGGCACCTGGCCTTCAGTCAGGGATGAATTGAATCATGATGTACTGTATGAGCTGAGTTTCTTAATCTAACAGAAAGTCATCTTTTGGGTCTATGTCTCATCTAAATTTATCAGTCTTCACATCTAAGGAAGCAGAGCACCCTTTCTGTGTCCCTGGATTCTTTTCCTTTTAAATGGTAGTGAAGTTACATATTCTTGCAAGGTGTGGCTCTAAGTACAGCAACTTTCCTTGTAGGTGGTTCATTTGGGAGTCTGGGTGTTGTTGACCATTGTGACACAAACCACTCTTCACTACCTAGCAAATGCTATCATGCTGTTCAGAAGACTGCCACTGCACAACAACGTCATCTGCCTGGGACCAAAATCTAGCCTTGCATCTCTGTTTACTGGAAAACTGCAATGTAATTTTGTTTTCTAGGAACAATTAATATTGGTTCTTTGTTCAGCCCTATTGTTTTGAAGTGGAAATTTCCATCTGGGAGGCTGTCAGTGGTATAGAAAAATTAATAAAAGGCTTAGTTCCTGAGTGATCAGCAGGAAAATATTTTATTATTTTGGCTATGGATTTTATGTGTGGCCAGAAAACAGCTTTTATCCCATTTCCTTCATACTGGAGTATTTTCTGTTTGTATTTCAACTTCTATTCTGGACACAAAGTTTCTGGTCTGGTCACAAAGCTTCTTGTACTTCCTATAGAGGCTGCTACAATTTTTGGAGGGAATTTTCAGTGATGACAGGTATATGTAAACGTCTGTGGAGTCTTGGAGTCTCAGTTGCTGTGTGTTTTGCTTCCACAGCAAAATCAACAGATCTGTCAGGGATCAGAGTTCTCCAGACAATTTAGTAGAGCCGATTTAGAATCCAATGCAGTAAATCTTGATTTTTTACTTTGCTATGTAAGTTGATCATCTGTTTCAGCACAGCAATTGCCTTTATTCTTGAAGACTGAAGTAACTGGTTATAAAGCAAAACCCATAGAAGCTTACTGTAACAACAAAAGAGCTTAGCATGATGACATAGAGCAAATAAAGCAGGAAAACTTTGCTCCCCTTGAGTGCAGATGCTGACACCTCAGTTCCCAAACAGGGGTCATAAAGAATTGAACTTATCTACTGAAAATCAGATACTGCTGATCAGATTCTGTTTTCAATGCCTAGACAGAACTACTCTGTATGTGTATTGTGACCATGTAATTTGTATCTTGGAGTAGTACCTGTTTGATTGACATGACTTTGTGTATTTATACTTTATGATATTTTAAGATCAACAAGTCCAAGATGTTTCCCCTGCAGTAGCATCACTTCTTCCACTGCTCAGAACAAGCAGCATCAAGTGCCTGGAGACAACTGTACATCTTTTCTAAAAAGTAAGGGGTTTGAATCTGAATTTGGTCAACATTTTGGCTTGAAGCCTTTTCATAGAGGAATTTTTCTTGCTGCTTAAAAACCAAGTCAGTAAAGATTTATTATAACTTCTCTCAAGAGATCTCATATTTCTGTAACTCACCTACTTAAAGACATAGTCACAGGAATAATAGCAGTATTCTGCACAAGAGGTTTGGAAAATGATTGCCAATTTTTGAATTATTATCATGCATTGGATTTGAATGAATCTTTAGACACTAACCCCTTTATTGCCACATTACATTTTATGCCAGAGGTCACCTCTAACACTTTCAGTAAGCTAATGATTTTTTCTTAAGTAAAATCTTTGAGGGGTTTTATAGTCACTTTCTGAATTCAATTGCTCACAGCAGTGTATTTATGTAAAACAACGTTAGTGGGAAATGAGGGCATACAGAAGGAGAAGATTATGACAATCTTGTAAATATGAGATTTAAGGGGGCCTTTCTGGGCTGAACAGAACCATGCTTCTGGCGTGTACAGTCTAAGATGTCCTGCCAGGCAGAGCTTGGCAAGAAAGTCAGGAAGACCTGGCTGGTCCCTGCTATGGGGCAGGGAGCAGATGCTGTATCATTCCCTGCTATCCGAGTAAGATGCTTTAACAAAGTGACGGGCTTGATCTTTCCCCTCTTTAGTTTTCTGCAAGGAACACACAAGTGGTTGCCGGTGATGAGAAGAGCTGCATTCTCATTCTCTCTGGGATACAGAAAGAGTATGAAGACATTCCTCATGCATTTCTTGAAGGCTTGCTTTCCATGCATGTCTTGGGGCTATTTTTGAGGAAAGTTTACAAATATATGAGTTCTACAAGACAGTCAAAGTGCAGAATGCAGTGCATTGACTGCCTCTGGGTGGAAGTTCAAATGAAATAAATTTTTCTATGCTCCTCCTCCTCTCTGAGCACCTTCTTCATTCAAACTTATTTGCCATGGATAGTTCATCTTGGATCTTTGTTCTTTCCATGACCGTTTAGTCTTTACTTGCATCAGTCTTTATGACTGCATCTTAGACTTAAGAATTCAATCTTACTTATAGATTGAATCTTCTAAATTTTTGTGTAGATCTTTTATAGTTGGGGACAACAATGGTTTTATCATAATAAATAACAGTGAAATAACGAAAAAATGACTCATTGGTACACCAGAAATCTACTTTAAAACTCATTAATATTCTCTTCCATTTTGTTTTCTTTTGCACAGTCTTTATTCTTAGGCTTCTGGCTTCCTTTTGGAATTATTTCTACTCCTCTCTTGTCATGCCTTGTCATATACAACATCCAGGGGCTGCAGGCCGGCCATAGGGACTCTACTTGGGATCTTCCCATAGGAATTTCTGCTGGTGATTTGCTTCTCCTTTCTGTTCTCCAGCTCAATATGGGCAGACAGCATCATCTTCTGCTGTAGAGCCAAGAGACAAGTGCAGGAGCTGATAAGGAACTGAGAGGGACATGAAGCTCAGACTGATGAAAGTCCTAGAATTTTATTTTAAAAAGCCATTCAACAGGGGCTTGTGTCAGGATGGCTAGGGCACCAGTATCTCCTTTGTAGACTGGGAAATGAGAAGGCTAGTGGCCATAATAACCAAGGAGAGAGATTTGAATCTTAAGATGGTTGTCAGATTTTCCTAGCTGTTAATGAATGGATTAAGATAGTGTTGCTTAAATGGCAGTTCACGTTTGCATAATGTATTTTTATTCTAAAGGTTGTTAGCTATTGTGTCTCTTCTTCTTTCTGTAGAATGCCTTTGTATGTAATACATATTTACAGACTGGGTTTATAGTTAACAGGCTTTTCTAGGGGAAATAAGAATGATGTATTCACAAGAAGTCACAAAGTACTCACAGCCAGCCTTAAATGTGCAAACCACTAGATCTGATGAATATTTGTGGTCACCTCCAACCTTGTTGCTTGAAAGGTACAAAATAAGGAAAGAGCATCTTGAGCAAGCCATACGATCTGTCATGGCAATGACTCAGAGCTGAGATGCTTAACAAGGTAAGGAGGGGAAAAGGATTTCTCAAGCAGAAGATGTGTTGCCGCCTTATGAGCATTCACTTGTCTCCTTCTGACTTACCTCCTACTCACCCTTTGGTGCCAGCCATGGAGTTTGTCTTGCAAGCAGTGTTGGCAGCTTTTCTTGCCTGGGGATTGTATTGGTGTCTTGTGTGAACAGACTGACTTGAAGATACATGCCTCCAGAGAGAGTTCACCCAGAAACGAGGGGTCTTTGTTCCTCCAGTTCACTCCTGAGTGTGCAATTCTCCCTAAGGGGGAGGACACTGGTCAGTCTCCGTCTTGCAAAGAAGTAAAGGACCTCATCGCTCCTCTAGGCACACATCTGTGTAAGATATCTCGGTGTATTCTGTTCTGTAGTAGCTAAGTGATGGCATTGTCTTTACTGCATTTATTCTTCCAAAAGCCTTTTGAAATAGTAATGCCTTGCATTCCCAAAGGATGGTGAACTGTAGCTCAGAGTTGATTTATCAAATGCTACAGAAGCTATGTCTGTGCAGCAGAGTGCAATGCTTTATAGGAAGAAATACACCCAGCACCTCTTGAGTCCTCTGAACTGAAGGAGTTTAAATTAGCATTAATGTGTGCTGTTTCTGTGTTTTCCAAACCAGTTCCCACTAACTAGTATGATCATTGTTTTGCTCTCTCTGGTACCTGTTTACACTGTTTTGCCACCTCCCACTGGTGCACTGGAAAAAATTAGCTGTCAACATATTTTGCTACATTTATCTATTCATTTAGTTAAAATAAAACTTTTGCTACTGTAGCTGTTGATGTTTGACTGTAGCACATCCAACATTGGCAGAAATGTAATCTGGTTGAGTAAATAATGTCTTACTTTTTACAGATGGAGTTTCTAAGACTGTACTTCTTAGAAAAATTCTTTTCTAGACATCTGTACTTGAGGTTTGCTTCTGACATTTCTTAAATAAGTAAGAATTAAATGGTCCACCAGTAGTAATTTCTATATACCCAGCAATGAATATGAGTACAATGTGAATAATAAAATACTACCAGGAAAGAAAGATATTGTTCATGAGGAAAATTCACTGAGAAATGTGTTCAATGATAGGCTGAGTGACGAATGTGCTGGAAGTATTGCATATGGGCACATATTATGACAGTGGCTTAAATCAGGGAAAATACAGCATGATGTAGCATAACCTAAGTCTTGGAATCCAGAATTATGGATTAGTTGCAAAAAAGCTGACTCATTATTTGTGCCTCTGGCAGATTCATATTGCCTGATAGTGTGTACTGATTGCTCATGAGGCAGGATTTGGTCTATGGGCTGGTGATTAAAATTTACAGCATTTATAGAAACATGAAACTAAGAAATGAATTTTTGAACAGGCATATGTTACATATCTTACCAGCAGCAACCATTTGCTAAACCTACAAAACCAGTGCACTACAGATGTTTCTCAGTCTCACCTAAAAAGCCTGACAAACTGTAGAATTGTGTCTGTATACCAAAAGAGCAAAAGGAGTGGGTCTTGCAAATTGATAGGCTATTCCAGAGTTTAAAACAAAGTTAGAACACAGCACAATAATATCGCTTTAATTACAAAACTCTTGTTACTTCAGAGTCTATAGAATAATTTCTACTTTTTATAATCTATATATTTTCCTAACCCCAGAAACTTGAAATTAAGTGGGGGTTACAAGAAAAAAGGTTTTAAGACTATTGGATTTCCCTCATCACTTTAAAACAACACTCAGCAAAATTTTTATAGCATTCACCTGCAACATAAATAACATGGTATTCAACTGCTGGCAAAATAGCTTATAAAAATCCTTCCAGTCATTGGAGGGTTCATTCTTAGATCGGCAGAGGCAAGCATAAAACCTATTTGAGCTAATATATTTGCAGGCACAATCCTGATTCCTTTCACTAAATGGTGCATAAGCATGATCAGATTTCTTCATACTGAGTATCTGCAACTTTTCTTAAGTCAGTAAGAGATGTATTTTACATTCATGGTACATATTACATACGTACATATAAACATTTAGGAAAAATCAGGCCCCATGTCTGTCTCCTGGAGGTGCTGAATACCCATACCCTTTGCCTGCAAAGGAAATTGAGGGTACTAATATTTTAGCTAAAAGGAGTTATTAAGCAATGAAAAGAGATATTTTTATCTCAGTGAGCTTTGCTCATTAGATACAGAGATGGGTACCATGAATTGAGGTATAAAATGTTAACCTTGCAAAAAGTGAATTGCTTCGGACTCTACACAGAGAATTTAATATGAGATGGTATTTTAGAGAATGTGTATATACCTATCTCTATATACTATATAGATACAGAGCAAAATGTTATATCCCTGCAAGTACAATGTGAAATAATACTTACAGTTTTCTTCATATGCAACTTATATAGCTTTAATTTTTTTCCTTTTTATTGCTTATTATTTGCACCATAGACTCCATTAATAAGCAGCTTNTTTTTTTTAGTTGCACTGGAAGGTGCTCAGTGTAGTAAGAGATCATTTCTGTCTTCCAGAAGCTTATTTGTGCATCTTACTGAATTCTCCAGGATTTACTGTAGGGAGGTGAGTTGTGTTTGTTTTCAGAGAAACTAGTTTGCTAAAAACCTTAGTCTCTGTTGAGACAACTGTTTTATTATATTATTGTGGTTTAACCCCAGCTGGAAACTAAGCCCCACACAGTTCCTTCCTCACCTCTCCCCAGTGGGATGGGGGAGAGAATGGAAAGAAGAAAAGTGAAAAAACTTGTGGGTTGGGATACAGGCAGTTTAATAGGTAAAACAAAAGTCGCACAAACAAGCAAAGCAAGACAAGGAATTAATTCACCACTTCTTATGGGCTGGCAGGTGTTCAGCCAGACCTAGGAAGGTATGTGTAATCCATCTTGTACCATCATGTGTAATGGTGACTTGGGAAGACAAATATTAGCACTTCAAAGGTCTGTCCTTTCCTCCTTCTTTCTCTGAGTTTATATGCTAAGCATGGTGCCATATGGCATGGAATATCCTTGTGGTCAGTTTGGATCATCTGTCCTGGCTGTGTCCCCTCCCAACTCCTTGTGCATCCCCCAGCCTTCTTGCTGGTGTGGTAGGATGAGAGGCAGAAAAGGCCTTGACTCTGTGTAAGCACTGCTCAGCAGTAGCAAAACCATCTCCATATTATCAACACTGTTTCCTGCTCAAGTCCAAAACACAGTTCCATACCAGGTCATCATCATGGCTAGGCTTTGCAAATGATGATTTGGGAGGGCTCTACTCATGATGCAAGTGCACCGATGGCTGATAAGGCCAAAGTGAGGTAGGCAAGTCCGGTTGCAAAAGGCACAGCAGAAAGTCTCTGTAGGTGGCACTGTCAGGGCACGGTTCTTTCTGCATTGTCTTGTCTCCTCCAGGCTGATTCTGCGTGCGATTTCAAAGGAGACAGCAGCATTATAGATTGTGCGTCTCCATGTCTCCCAATTGGAGGCCAGAGTGGACCACTGATGATGGTCAATCAAGGCTGAGGTGTTGTTTCAGAGAGTCCTTGTATCTCATCTTGGGGGCTCATCTCTTGTGGCATCCAGCGGCCAGTTCACCATAGAGCACAATCTTAGGGAGGCGGTGATCCTCCATCCCTGTCATACCAGATATAATAAAGAAAATTAACTCTATCCCTGCCAAAACCAGCACAAATATAATCAAGAACCAAATTCCAAGCAATAGTAATGAGTGCCTTCTTGGAACACTTGTTAATTTTGTGCTGACTGATTTTGATTCACATCTTTTTTTCTTGTCAAAAGTTACCCATCTATACTGTGCTGAAGTATACAATATGTGCTAGATGAGCAAGCTGTCATTACATGGACTGGAATACATAGCATTTTCTTCCTGGCCTACAGGTAATGATGAGTGTAAGTAAATTTACATTCCTGAGTAGCTCTACTAACTTTACACATGAATATGTATTTCCAGCAAATTCTATGGCATACTCTTGCATATAGAATTACTTGTATATAAAAATATCTGCAAGGCTTCTATTGCTTGTAGCACCAGAGATACTGATCACAGCCTTTTTTTTTAAAGAGTAAGCATGTCAGTTCTAAGTAGAATTTTTAGGTCATATCTAGCCTGAATAATAAATAATAGTTCTTAATTTCATCTTTTGCAGATTCATATTTAGATCTATAAACTTGTTGCATGGAGTGTAGGAGTTCTTTTCCTTTTTCAAGAGAAGCAAATTGGTTTTAGGTCTAGAAGGACTAAAAAACTTAGCAGAGTTTAGAAAAGCAGGAGTCAAATATATAATACAAGCCAATAAAAATTTATTTCACTCAGAAAACCAATTAGAACTGTTTTTTCCAGCCCAGAACTGATGATGTAAATTGAATATCCATAGATATAAAAAAGAATTTAGGAAGTGATTTCAAAGTTGAGAATATCAAAAGTATGAAGTATGCTACCAGGCACAAGACTTAAGCCAAAAACACTGGGATCATACAAAAGAGTGATAGATAGTGTGACAAAGTAGCACTAAAAGAATGGACTTCGGTAGACTGAGGACACTTTGTACATTGCCCTGAAATTCTCCATTTTGCAGGTGTTGGGATTTATATGAGGATATGATGTTTTCATTAAGTAGACATGATGAACTTTTTGCTTTTCAGACGACAAATATGAAGGCTCATAAAGGTCCAGACCCTATAAAAATGGCAATTTTCACAAGCAGTTAGCACACCATCCAAAACCACAGTCTGAGCATAAAGTGTCTAATGTGGGACACTGAGCATATGTTTTTATGAACAATTAAGTTTTAGCTTGGGATGAAAAGTTTTCTGAAAATACCTTAACTTCCTCAAAGCAGAACGAGTCCTCACAATTATCTTGCCTCAATGTTAGAAAACAGCTACTTCAAAGTGTGCTATTTCTCCATAGCTCCTCCAGCTGAAACTCGGAGCTGCCCTAATTTGGCCTATACATGTGAGCAGCTGAGTCAAACTCATAAAATATGACATCAAAAATCTTAATAAGTAATAGGTCCTTTTGATTTAAGAGTTAAGCAGGTCCTTTAGGTGGGAAGGAGTGCTATCAGAAGCTTTTAGTATACAGGGATTTCTTTCTTTTGAAGGGCAACTTAGTCTCAGTGGTGGGAATGGTTCTAAAATGCATCCTGCTCTTGGAAGGCCCTTGAACACCTGAGCAGATGGTTTGACTCCTTGGTGGGAAGAGCTTTAGCTGATGTGCAGGCACAGTTAATCACACAGGGTTTCTCTCCTGGGGAAGGTTCTGCACACTGACTTTTCACAGGTCGTCACTTTTCCTGCTTAGCTCCACCTGTATCTAGTTATAGGCTGTGAGAGGCAGCCAGTCAGAAGCAACTTGGAAACTGCTTAATAGGACAGCTACCCACGTTTTGCTAGGGATTTTTTCCTGGTTATTTATTGTTTCTGCTGCTTAGTATAGTAACATTAAGACACTACTGAGTCCTTTCTGAGTGTGGACTATTTGAATCCAGATCTGGACAGGCATAAATTGACCTGAGAACTATATTGCTAGGAATGTCTTTTCCTGGGATCACACATAATTTGTGGGTTATTCAGCTAATCAAAAGAGTTTTTCTAAGACTGTAGCTCTTTGCACCCAGTAATAGTAATTGGCTCTTCTCCAGCTGATTGTTCTCACTCTTGTTCATTCATACTACATTATAGACCTGCTTCTGAAGGATGCCGAGTACCTGTGGTTTGCTTGAAAGTTATTGTATCTCTCAGGAGTAAATTTAATTTGAGTGATACCCTATAGAATCCAGTATGATATGATGCACTAAAAAATAAAGCAATAATGGAGAATTTGCAACTCATTTTTTCAATCTTATTTGAGGAAAAGAAATCTTAGTAGAGAAAGAGAGAAACAAACTGGGTTTTATTCTTTAACTAACACAGAAATTCCCTGACTCTTAGGAAAAAAAAAAAAAAGAAAAAAATAATGTATTGATCATAAACAACCTTCTGGCAGCTGTTAACAGCTGGGATTGGTGGTTTGATATTGCCATTATTTTAGGTAAATGAGAAAGCAGAATTGTAAACAAAGGAAAATGGTCAATTCCTCAAGTGAAACGTGGGCTGATGTTTAGTATTTATAGCTTAGTACATCCTCATTAATCCATTCTGGTATTTTTTCTTTTGCACTGACTGAAAAAGAATACTAATGTAACATTTCTTGTCTGTTTCTTCATTTTCTATTATATTTATTATATAATAGGTTCTATTATATAATAGAGACCTTATTTCCTAACATATTTTTATTTTCAAATTGCTCATAGTAAAGAATCCCTGCATTTCTTAAGCTATTAACAAATACTTTAAATGATGAAAACCTACTGAATCCAGCAGGAAACACAATCCAGCAATTAAATAGCAGCAGCAATCTGTTTTGGTTTTTCTTTTCCTGATTTGGATTCAGTGGAAGAGCGGCAGTTATGGTGATTACATTTTTAAAGAAATACTTAACAGTGTTTGCCTGTTCCTGACATACCTGAAGACTTGTCCATGGAGTTAATCATCTGATGCTTAAAAGACCCCTGTGTACCCCAACCATATTCAAATCAGACTCCTATCAATCTCAAATTCATATCAAAACATTTTTAATAATATACTGCTGTTTTGGCCACAGCCTGTAGCAGAAAAAAAAAAAAAGGAGAAAAAAAAGAAAGAAGTGTCATTAGCTACGAAAAGAGCATTATTTAGAGCTTGGCATAAAGATGCAATCCATGATCTAATCTAATCTATGTGTAACTATGACTGGACTGGTAGAAAGTTATTATTATGTAATTTCTACTTTAAAGCTATTGTATACATGATATTTACTGCAAAATTTGAGCCTTGTATGACAACATGGTTAAGAAATTTCAAAGTCAGGTTTTTGACTGTTATTTCAGGATCATACTTTCAAAAGGGTTCAAAAGTCAGTGCTGCAGAATTTGTATAGAAGTAAGGTTTTAGTTTGGCACACTTAGGTCTTTGACATCCTGATCTAACTGGACTGAGGACCAACATTAACAAGATCTGTTAGGTGAGATGTACCACTACCAATGATGTATTCAGCCACCTATTGAAAGACTTGAATATAATATTTAGTTTACAATTAACAATATGTAATACCTGCTAAAAAAATTATTTCATAACCATTTCCATATTGAGAAATTATAATGAACTAGTTTGGTCACTGAACTGATATATTTGGACACTTGAACTTGCTCAGAGCTTTTTGTTTAGTTGAGGTCAGCATTGATCTATGTTTACTTCAATGCTATAGAAGCTACATTTCAGGAGCCTCAAGCTTTTGCTCCCCTCTCAGAATCTTGTTCTATCCCAAGACTGCATTTATAATGACTCTTCTCCTTTACGGGGCAATCACCTTGCACTGAGTGAGTCGTGTGACTGCTCCCAGTAGCCAGTAGACAAGGAGGAGTTTTATGGATATTTTTGGTTTCATGGAGACCATCTGTATATTACATATATTACACTGAAATACTGAACATATTCCCCCTTATGTTAAGGCACATCAATGTTGAGAGTAAGGATGCTGAGATTCTTGCAGCAGTCCTTGCAGACCAGTGGAGGAACAAAACCTTTCTAAAGGCAGTCTGCTATTTTCTCAGTAAATATTCATCGTCTACTAGTTGTCAACTCTCATAATCCACTTTCTGAGAATTTCATACAAGGTTCTCAATGCTGTACAAGGTGCCTGCTGTTCACAAGTGGGGAATGCAAACAGAAACCTGGGGACTGTTCCTAAGATGGTGAACACAAACTCAAGTGGTTGGTACAAGCAGGTCAGTTTTGGCCTGCCTACTGAAGACTTTGCTGAAATTATGATTGCTGGAGAGGTACTTGCATTATTTAAAATGGCTAGAAGCAAAAATCTAGGAATGGCCCTCAGTTGTCTGTGAGCTATAAACTATAATGCCACTCATTAGCTTTGTGCTGATGAAGTGACTTGAAGTACTGAAACAAAGCAGAACAAAGAGCAACTGCATAGAAGATGTTCAGCATCATCAGGTTATCTTAAATACAAGTTAAATATTCATCAGGGAAAGTGAAAAGTGTTAAGATATATATTTCAAAAAAGATAATTTGAAAGATCAACAGGAGAGAAAAGTGTCAAAAATTAAAAACCTATACTTTCTGCATAAGCTGCATTCTTGGTGTCATCTGGAATACTGCTACCAGGCATGGCAAATTTTTGAATTAAGCTTTTTCTCCTAGAAACTTTAGGGTCTTCAAGTTTTACCAAATTATCCTTGAGATTATTGGATGACTTAGAGAGAAACCCAAAGAGACCTAATATAAGGAAGTGTGGCCATCAGGAGAGGGCAGGAAAAAGTGTGGAAAGTCATTAGTATTTATGTTAAGAAATTTACCATTGCATTCTTTCCCCCGCCCACCATCTTTTCCCTTATTTTTGTAAGCAGCCTTAATTAGCCAACTGTTTCACAGTTCAGTGAAAGATATTTCCTCTTGTTGAATACAGATGTCCCTAAAAGTCATCATTCATGCTCTAATCATCTATTTAGCAACTGCATATGGCCTCTTGATATGGAGCTTCTGATCATAGCTCTGAGGGTTCAGTTTCTTTCTAGATCTTCCTTTAACAGTGTCTGCAATTGTATGACTGCTAAATATTGAGTTAAATATTCAGTATCAAGCTTCATTTGTCAATATTCTAGTTTTTTATATTCTGAAACGTTTGTTTCTCTGTAATGGTTGCAAAACTTTCATTCTCCCTACATTTTCTGTCACACTGTATTACACATCCTCAAGATGTTCATTGTAATGGTGTGTTGGTTTAGAGTTAAACTGGCAGGAGAAATGAATCCAACTCAGCAAGGAATTACAAGTCAGAATAACAATTTAATAAAAAAATCACAATAAATACGCTGATACAGAAGGAAAATCCATTTGACCCACAAAAACAGATGTACAGCCCAGCACAGTGGGGCATGAGCAGAATGGAGCACACCAATCTCTGTGCTGAACACCAAGTGGCCCCCCTGAGTTCAAAGAAAAAAGAAAGAAGAAACCTCCTGGTGAAAATCATGGTTGCAGTCCAGTCAACAATGGCAGTTGCAGCCCTGGTGAGGCTCTGGTCCTCCTCTGGATCTGATGAGAGATCCCGGTTGCAAAACACCAAGCTTATCTATGCTTGGGCTCAGATGGGAAACCCCAGTCCCTTCCCCAGGCTGGGGAGTTTCACAATGGGTGATTTACTCTGTGAGGTGAACAATGGCATATTTTTGGCATCCCTGATGGCCCATTAGCAGACATGAACCCTCAGGTGGGTGTGAAGGTGCTAATGACTTCCTGGAGGGCAGTTATCACACCTGAGTCATAGGTGTGAAGACAGGAAAACTTCCTCATCTCACAGAAGTTCCTAAACACCCAATTTGTAGTCTGAGGAGTCAGGTGTGCTGCTGCCAATAGTCCATTGTGTGCAGTTCATGAGAAAATGACATAGAGGGTTTAGAACACACACCCACACAGTGACAAACTGGTCCTGGCTACTATAACCAGGACAAATGGATAGCAGACAGCCTATATGAGTGAAATATGAGACAGTGACCAGCCTGAAATATGCCTGTTGGAACAGAGAGCAGTAGCCTCCACACTTGTATTGGGTGAGTTTTGTGCTGTGGACTTGAAGGGCTCCAAGGGCAGTAGGGCTGATACTGCAGTAGAGGGAATCCTGGAGGATGTGCAAAGCGCTAGGTGTCCCCTGTGCAGCTGGCCCTGCTCTCTCACTCAGTTAATTCAGCTCTTTTTGCTGTGGTGTCAGCTTGGGCTGGCCCATCCTCTTTCAGTAGTGTAGGATTTTGACAAAAGAAGCAGCACAGTACAGGAGCCAGAGTTATCTTCTGGTGCTGTGTTGTTCTGAAAGTGCCCCTTGAGCATGTGGCAGGTTATTGGGATTTAGTGAGGCATAGGCAGCTCAGGTTTTCAGCACTTTCCTTTTCCGAGGTCTTTTACTCCCTTTGAGTGGGAGGATCTGTGCATGAGGAGGCACCAAGATGTCTGTAACTTGCAGATTTTGCAGGGGCTCTGTGATGGCTGTTCTTGCCATGAGAAATACAGAACAAGGAGTCTGTATCAATGCTGACTGAGGCAAAGCAAATGGATGATGGTGGCAGGGAACAGGGATATGGGAGTTTGAGGGAAATTGAGTGACAGTGTGCCAGGAGAAATGGTTGCAGTGGGGTGATAGGATTGGAGAGGTCAAACCGTGAAGTCCTGTAGGTAAGACTGAACAGAAAATGGTTGCTGCAGTTGAGACAGAATAGGTTATATTTTTGACAGTGTAAAATGAGAAGCATTTTGTGAAATGGAAAAAAGAAGTTAGATACATTGTGTGGCAAACCATGGTGTTGACACAGCTGAGCATTGAAGAGACACATTCAAACATTGTTAGGGGTGCAGATCTAGTAGGATGTCTGTATAGAAAGTGGTCTTGAGGTGAAAGCTTTAATGACAGGCAGGATGCATTATACTCTACCACAGAAAAAGGAGAATAACGAGAGGTAGCTTTGGGAAAGATTATTTTGTCCATGTTGAGCTTGAGTTATGCTGTTAATTTAGGTTGAATGCCTGTGTTCAGTTCAAATAGTCTAAAGCTGAACACCATTATTGCTAATTACCCCCAGAACCTACACTTTCCTGCCAAAACACAAATACAAATGTGCCGACACAGCAAGTTTCCGTGGTTTGGGCTGAAGCCACCTTATATGATACATTTGGTGCCTGCAAGGATAGTCAATTTGCTACTGGCAGGTAACAGTTTTTAAATTTTCATAGTTTCACAGAATACCATCTAGAAGAGACAGCTTGGAAATGGCTCTGTCTCATTTTTCCTTGCTCGAAGGCTTTTGCTTTACTAGTCTGATGCTTCCATGAGGGAAAGGGATTCAAGGTGGCTTGTTCCAGCAGACTATCTATTGCTACGGTTAATTATCTAGTTTAGGCCAAGGATTACTGTGGTGCATGTCAGAGACTATCTCTAAGGCAAGAGCATGCTCTGTCACCAGGAGAGTTCACATCAGTGGGCTCAGACTGCCCACTGGGAAGAAATGTCTGTGATTTTTCCTGTTGCCCTTTGGTGCTCTGCTGTGTTGTGTGCCATGCTAGCTCATTTTCCTGCCAGCTGAACAACTGGATGAGGTGTAAAGCTGAATGCTGGACTGTGAGCAGGAACATGGGAAGTGGATATGTCTGGCTTAGGAAGGGCTCCAAATACTGCCAGGCAACTCAAAAATATATTAAAAACAGAATTATACTGGAGCCATGTGGTTGGTTGACAGATTTCAAGGGACATTGGTCCTTTTGCCTACCAGAGGGAATAGCAGATATAAACCATTGTGAGAGAAGGCTCAGGGTTATAGGGACTGCTGTACTTTTGGCACGTTCTCAATCTGCTTTTTTGCAGCATGGTGCCATTTGGCACAAAAAGCAGTATCAGCCTGATGGTGGTTATTTAGAAAGAGAAAACTACTCAGAGCTGTGATGGAGTCTGGCTCTGCCAGAACTATCCCTAAGCTCCATGAGGGTTAGGCTGAAGCTTGAACTGCATGAAACATTAATGCAAGAGGGCAGGTTGTCACTGTCTGCCAGTCACCCTGCCTGCGGGTAGCATGAGCAGCTGGAGAGATCTGCTGAGGGACATGTTCCACAGAGTCAAACTGTCTTCCTCACACTCGACTGTTTCCCCTCTAACACTTGCGTTGAAAGAATTTTTAGCCTGGCAGGTGTTGCCATCACTGACAAGCCTGTGCCCCTCACCACCTCCATGGGGAAGTGCATGGAGCCTGGCAGTCACCAAATGAGGAAATACACAGCCTCTGACAGTGAGAGCACATGGTTCTTCAGAGCAGCAGGGCAGAACAGGACAGGGGACCCCAGCTGCTAATAATATGCACTTCATAATATGCTGTATGGAGAACAAAACCAAACTAGCAATGACAACAATGCTGTCCAAAAACTGTCTTCCATGGCGAACTGGTTCTCACTTGGCTTCTGAAGATTACTTTTTTTTTTGGTTGATTTAATAACTGAAAGCCTCTGAGAGCTGTATGAAAGAAAAGAACAGCCTTGGGTTTGAGAAATAAGGAGCATAAAAGACAGTTTTCCACCAAATTCTTCTTTTTCTTTTCTCCTATGTCATTGGCCAAGAATATGAAACAATTGTGTTTAAGTATCTCTTTATGCAAAGATCTAGGTCTGCCTGTTTCTTTTGTCTGTGTTGTTTACATCTCATGATCCACAGTTATCTCCTGCTCTTTGGAAGAGAACTGTTTTGCCCAGTAGGATAATTTCAGATGTTAGATTTTGATGGTAAAAGGGAGCTGGTGGAGAGCAATGGAGCTCCAGCATCTCATAACGTGGTCATAATTTCTGCATCTGAGATACCGAGAGCACCTTTAGTACAGAACTGCCTTAGAACACCAGTCCGGCATCCGCTCTCAAGGGTTACTTAACACACCCACATATAGCAATTATGAGGGGGAGCACGGAATGCTTGTAGGTATTACCTATTCAATAGCTACAGTGTACCACGTCCCCCTGACATTGGTGTCATACCTGTTAATGACTTCTGTGGAGGAATGACTAGGTGGTTGTTGTGTTTGCCTTCAGCTTAGTAATTTGAAGGTGGTACCTCCAATCAGGTTCTGTGCAGCCATGGCACAGCCCTGGATGCTGAGGTCCCTGGCACTTCTAGAGATCCAGAGTTGAATTCTGAGTTGGCCATAGTCTGGACACGATGCAGTACCAGGCATTGAACTTTTTATCCTCAGTAATCTACTCTTCCCTTTCTTGCTATACTTGAATTCTTGTTAATCTCACCCTGCCTTTCACTTAACTAAAAAAAACCAAAAAAACCACACCAGACCTTCTCCCCCCCCCCATATGTTTCTTTTTATGCGTTATTTATTCCCAAAATTTAATTCCCAAGTCAAAATGCTTCATACAGACAAGGAAGCATTCTGTATCTAAATTGATGCAAACATGAGCAAATAACACAAAGATAGACTTCTCAAAAAATATCTGTGTGAATGTACTGTGACTGCATGAATGTTGACAGGCTAATAAACAGGAAAGGCTGTGGATTGAACTTCATATATAAATGTGAGGATGATATTCATCCTGCCCTGCTCTTAGGATGTGTGTGTGCATTCCCATTCTGACTTTACAGCACTGGTAGTTCATCTTTAATAAATCAAAGGCAACTTTTTCTTGCTTGTGTGCTCTCTGAAGGAGAGGATTTCAAGTCATACCCTAAACAGTTTTGACACACAGATGATGTCTGATGAAAAGTGCTAATGGTAGTCTTTTATTTACAGATGTGTCAAGAAATATGCGAGGAAATGAGTTTATCTTCTCTCTTCCACACAGGAGGAGAATAAGAGGAGAGACACATTGTCCTTTTGTCCTCTATCTCCAAAAGAAGCTGGGTTCCTGTCATTCCAAGAAGAAACTCCTTTACAGTTGTCTAGTGAGGAGAGTTTCTAACATGCCTCTTTTGTTATGCCCGGGCACCCTGGTGACTCTGCTGACATTGATATGAGTGTTTCTCTTTCCAGTCTGTCCCTGCACGCTGGCCGTATGGGCTGATGCCTGTCAGCTGCCCGTAGCGCGGCTGCTGGAGCACCTCCTGGATCAGTGGGCTCCTCATCACGCGGCAAGAACTCAGCAGGAGCTGCAGGCTGTCGGTGCACTCCGGTCTTGATCTGAAATTAATTGACACAACTTGAATCTTTGGAGATAATGTCAGTGAGAAGAACAGAAGACCTGTGAGATAGCAGAGAGCAAGTACGATGTAAAATGCCCTGAGATTAGCTCAGCTGGTTAGAGCATGTTGCTAATAACACCATGGTTGTGGGTTGGAACCCTGTGCAGACCATGTACTAAAGAGTTGGACTCAATGTTCCTTGTGGGTCCCTTCCAACCAGCATATTCTTTGAAATTCTGTGAAAATTGTCTGTTGGCATTCTTCACTTGGAGAGGCTTGATTTTTCTTTTACAGTTTGATTGCTGTGCCTTGCAGCCATACAAGCTTCCATTTGCAGCTTTTGGGACCTACTGTTGTCTCAACAGCTCTGTGGGTTTCTTTAGCCAGGAGAGGTTCAGTACTCTATGAGGTGATGATAACAGGTTCTTCATGCCACTGTGCAGCCCCATGTGTAAGACTGGCAAAACAAGCTTGTCACAATAGTGGAAACTACTGCTCCTGGTGCAAGGTTTGGAAAAGGAGCAAATGAGAAGGAATGAATTTCTGCATTAGGTTCCTGGGTGCAGTGAAGGAGACTTTGTAATTGGAGTGCTGCATAAATACGATACCTTTTGTAAGGGCGCGCTTGGGTAAGGTGCTTTTTAATATTTTGTAATCTACAAAATTGTAATATGTTTCAGAGATCAAAATAGCTCATATGTCTTTTTTTCTCTGCACTTTTTATATAGGAAATCAGAGCTGCAAAGCTCTTTTTTTTTTTTTTCTTTTCCCCTTTCCTTGCTCTTAATGCCTTTCTCTGCAAGTCACACTAACAATTACTCTAAATTGTTCCAAAAATCTCTGGGTTTTGCAGCTCTATGGCTCACTGAAAGCTTCACAATTGAAGACAACTAAAGAAACAAATAGTGTCTAAAGAGTACATATCTGAGAATTTGCATATGTTCAGAAATTTGGCAGGCTTGTTTCCAAGAAAAGTGAGGATGAATCACCCTCCAGAGGAGCCTTTTTCTCTCTGCTGACTGTAGAGGAACTTTAACTTGGTGTCAGACAGCTGAGCTTGTAGGTAGCATTCATCTGAGACAAGAAAGAATACTCCTCTTCTGAAGGAGAGATAGAGCTGGTACTAAAACACAGAGTAATGGGAAAGTGAAACATGCAGATACCCTGCGCAAGGCAGAGGTGTGGACTAAGAGCCTGCCATACCAAACAGCATGGGGAGTTATGTATACAGTTCACAGGAGTACAAAACCAGTCAACTGGAAAAAGGAAGAAGTCTTTTTTTGAAGCAGGTAATTTTTGAAAGTACAAATGATAATTTGTATCTCTTAATAAAGAATATACAGATGTATATGTACAGAAAAGTGCCTATCTGCCCATATTCTGTGACTGGTAACTCCTTGCTTAAATGATGTGTGCCATATCCTGTCCAAAAGGCATTTAAACATATTTACACAATTGTGACTATGAGACCAAGTCCTCTTTGGTACACAAACAAGTGTAACATGTAGCTGTCTGCACTTCTTAGCCTCACAGAGTGGTCTAAATTGGAAGGGAACTCCGGAGACTGTGCAAAGCAGGGCCGATCAAATCAGATTGCTCAAGATTGTGACCTGTCAAGTTCTGAATATCTCCAGGGCTGAAGGTTCCTTAAGCACTCTGAGCAGTAAGTTCCAGTGTTCAATCACCCTCATTTGTGGTGAAGAATAGAAATATTCTGCTATTGACTTGGACTTTACTGGTTTCTGTTCCCTCTCATCCTGTTGTTGTGCATCTTTCAGACAAGCTCGAGTTTAAATTCTCTGCATTTTCCCATAAGGTAGCTGTAGACTGCAGTAAGATCCCTCCCTTAAACCTCTCCTCTTAATGTTGAACAAGCCCAGCTTCCTCATCCTCTCCTTGGCCATCTTGTCATCCAGATCACTGACCACTTCAGTGGCCTTTGCTGGACTTGTTCTAGCGGCCTAATGTCTTATATTGGTGAACCTCAAACTGAACACAACAGTCCAGAAGTGGTCTCATAGGTACTGAATAGAGGGGAACAACCTTTTCCCTGGTCCTGCTGGCTAATGCAACCTGCTGTGCAGCAATTTTTTGCTTCATCACCCTGCTGATATATTTAAGTTGCAATGTTCATCCTGTCGATGAACATTTGCCATTCTATTCACCTAGTTAGAATAGAAGAAACATAGGGAAGAGGCATATCAGTGTATATACTGAGCTGGAATTAAACACCCAATCCTAATGAACAAGCTTCTGATGAGTCACAACTACACACTAGACGAAGAAGTCTGAGCAGAGTTGTCATCACACAACTTGCAGTTCGTACAGCTTTTTTAGAAGCACCTTTCTCACAGCTTTAAAAAGGAATTTATTGTGTTTATTTTAAATTTACCATAACTAAAGATGAATGGTAGGTGTTTGAACAGCGTCCCTTACCTATAGGTGTTAGAAACATAAGAGGTATAAGTTTTATCTTTAGCTTATGTGATTTCTGTTTGAAACAGCAGTTTCAATAACATTCATAACACTAAAGAAGGCCCATTGATAAGAAAAGGAGTAATATTAAAAAGGTATGGAACACCTTTTATCCAATTTGTCCTTTATAATTTTTATACATGTCCTCCAACAGTGAAAGACCCTGATACCTAAGCAGCTGTTTTGGAAATGCCAACATATAGTGCAAAGGAAAAATTTATTACCTTCATAGATAACTACTTAGTAATGAAAAAGATCTATTTTTTACAAAAAATTAAAATATATGTATATATATGATGTGATGAAAGTTAAGGATTCCTGGGTAACTTTTAAATTATGCCCACAGAAAATGCTGAGAATCATTAATTCACTATTTAATTATTTAACAATATCTTTAGTGTCCTCAAGAAAACAAGACTATTTTTATCCCTAAGACTGAAGGTTTCCAATTGCATATATGTAAGTGCCTGTTCTGTTAGGAGAAGTTTGTCCATTAAGATTTTGTCTACTTGGCTTGCAAGTGGTGATCAAAGTATTTCAAAGCAGTTCCAGGTTGCAAGAGAGGTAATGTCTTTCCATTATTGATAATAAAATGCTAACGATAAATTGGCTGTAATAGCTATAGGTCTGGCCAAAGCCCTTGACTTACTGAAGCATGATCACATTATATACACTGATAAAAATTTTGAATTAGGCACTATACTTATAGAAAAATTTCAATATCTATGTTAGAACTATTCTCATTTAGAAACCAAACTTGAATTAATAGTGACAATTATTCTGGCTTATAATAGTTCTATATAGAACTATCCATAAGTCCAGATTTCATTTAATATGAATTATACCTCTGTCTTCTATTTTGTTAATTAAAAAATGATGTAATCAGATTTATTGGTGGGAAAATACTAGCTTTGCTTTTAGCAAATACATCTCCAATTGGAAGGAATTAATATCCAGATACGATAAAAAATTTAGAGTTACAGAAATGATTTTGTTCTTATAGTAGTTTTAAAATAAACTCAAAGGCTATACATAAGTATTACCTAGTATAAAATATATTATTATTCTAAATAAGTACTGAAAAATTCAATGAAATAAAACTGGTAATATAGGGGAAGGTTAATTTGAGATATGTTTGGAAGTCCAAATTGATTCTTAAAAGAGTATAATATATTTGTCACCTTCAATTATACTAATTTGATGGTTCAACAAACTAAGCAAAGTAGCAATTAAAGCACCACAAATAGAAATTTTTTAATGATTATCCTCTTTCTGGATTATTTTACAGTTTGATACACTTTGTGTCTATTGGTATCTGTGCTGTTATGCAGATACAATTGCGAGAAAAACACCTAAAGAATCATTCAGGTGTCAAAATGGACCTCTGACAAGCTAATGTATCATGGATTTAGGGATTCTTTGTCCAGTTTTTTGTTTTTCATGTAGCCATTCCATTTGGTAAGAAACAGAAAAGATATGTGGTTTCAAGGTGTGTATGAGATCAAAATCTCTGCCATTTATGTTGGTGAGAACTCACTTCAGCAAATCACCTGAAAGCAGATTTTTTTGTTTCAAATTTCATCTGAAAACTAGCATACAAGATAGTCTTTCTGTCAGTGTCAAAGGATAAGAAAAAATTATTTAAATAAAACAGTAATAGGAAACCATGGCTAGCCTCCTCACCCCCTAGACTTTCTTTTGGCCACCACAATTTATTTCAGTTTTTCAGTTGAAGTTGTTTCCACAGGGGAAATCTGGTATCTTTTAACTTGCTTTTACCCTAGTTGTGCAGATGAAAACACTCTCCATGTCTATTGTCAATGTACAAAACAGACACTATCAAAATACAGGGACTCTATAGGTTATGAGAAAACTTCAAAGCTAATGGATGAAGGTTGTTCTGAAACTGTCTAAGAACACCAGCAGATTCTGAAAAAGAACTTGGGGGGCTCTACAGGACATGAGCAGGCCATTTTTATGTCACAGGAAGATGAGCTAATGACATCCATAATATGGGCAAGTGTCACTGTTTGAAGATGGAGTGCTTCAGTTAAAGCTAGAACAGAAGAATTTCACTTTGTAACTCTTCCTTTTCTTCAGATATTACTTGTCAAGTTGTTTAAAAGAATGAACAGATGGCAGTCATGCAATTATGTTTTTTTCCTGGTCTTATAGTAGAACTATTTTTTCAGATGATATGATGGAAGACTGGACTTTAATAAGGTTACACAGAAGTAATCCAAAAGAATGAAAAAGAGTGCGTCAGAAGGCATTCACTCAGCTTTGTGAAGGGCTTTCTTCTCCACGGACACCCC
>VXAU01004788.1:123362-136385 GCA_013399695.1 Formicarius rufipectus | reverse complement strand
CCCCCCCCCACACACACACACCCTGTGCCCGGACATCCTGGGAAAGCCACGGCCCCGCTGCCCCTCCTAGAGTAGCTGGGGGGTCCCGGGGGTCCCCGGAAGGGCTGGGTGCCCCCCTGGAGTGGGGGGAGGCACAGGGACCCGTCGGGGCCATGTGCTAGTGTGTCCCTTGGTTTGTCCTGGTGGGACACTGAGCCCCTTGTCACCTGCTGAGAGGTCCCAGCCTGACATCTGTGAGGTTTAGGTGGATGTTGGGAAGGAATTCTTCGCTGCAAGGGCGGGCAGGCCCTGGCACAGTTTGGGTAGAGAAGCTGTGGCTGCCCCATCCCTGGAAGTGTCCAAGGCCAGGTCGAATGGGGCTTGGAGCAACTTGGGCAACCTGGAAGTTGTCCCTGCCCATGGCATGGGGTGGCACTGGATGTTCTTTAATATCCCTTCTAACCCAAACCTTTCCACGATTCCATGATTGTGACACTGTGGCTATTTTTGAAACCTTTACACTCCAAAGGGGTGACCCAGGCTCTCAGCTGTAGCAGATCCACCTCTGTGCCTTCTGCACAGCCCTGGGATCATCCCCTGGCAGTGCAGCTGCCAGATTCTCCTGCAGCACCACACCTTGACACCAGCTCCTCCTGGGAAGCATCATTCCCAGGCATGTTCCTTGCAGTGAAGGATCATCCTGGGGGCTCGGTTGGAAACTCGGGCTCTTGCCAAAACCCACCATGTGGGTTTGCTTCCCTGGCCTAGGGGGTGCAGAGCTGGGGAGGGCCACTGGCTCAGGAAGTTAGGAGTGGGATGGCACTGGGGGGATCTGTTTCAGGGATCTGTTCCCAGCTCTCATGATCCACAGGGAGGAGAACACCCTCGCCGGGTTCATGTGAGAGATGGCGAATGCCGAGGTGAGCGTCCCTGTGGGTGATGTGGTGGTTGTACCAAGTGACGGGAATGAAGGGGAGAACCCGGAGGATACCAAAACCCAGGTGATCCTGCAGCTCCAGCCGGTGCAGCAAGGGTGAGTTGAGTGGTACTGGTGTGACTGGGAGGTGTGGGATGGGGTGGGGAGCATGGGCTCTGTGGGTTTTCTTGGCATGGGGACCGAATGTCACGGTGTTTCCCAGGTCTGCGTCGGTTTTGTGCCGTGCAGAGGAGAGAGGAAAATGCAACAGGAAAAAGCATCTCTGTGTGTGACTGTCACGGGGCCTCCAAGGGCTGGAATTGTCCAGAGGGATCCTGTCTGGATCATGGCAATGGTGCTGTCCCAGTCTCCCTCTTCCCTCTGCAGCCCTGGGGTGGGTTTTGGCCACGCTGCAGCTGCTGGACTGGGGGTCTGTATATCCAGACCTGCATAGGCTTCTGTGCCAGCTTTGCCCTAAAATAATCCTCCTTTAAATACAGTGAAGCTGGGACATGGGGGGATTTTTGTGGCACGCTGGTGTTTCATTTTCACTCTGGGTCAATCAGGATGTTAAAAAACTGGCTCCAGTTTGATAATATTCACAGGGCAGGGTGGCTGTGGGCCTGACAGTGGCTTCCCTGTGTGATCACCCCACAGTGCAGTGTCACACAGGGCTGGAAGGGACATCCTGGGACACTATTCTCTGCTTCCTGCTGTTGTGGGTGACAGAAAACAGAGGAGAAGGCACAGTGAAGGCTGCAGAACTGCCGTGGTGGTGCTGGCAGCATGGAGAGTGGGATGACAGCACCGGGAACGCCTCTGTGGATGTCACTCCTTGGGATTATTAGTGCCAAAAAATTCCTGGTGATTGAAACTGCACCAGGCAAAATCCACTTCCCTCAAAGACAGGCAAAAAGGAAGGAACCAGAATTTTAACCCTGTGCTGTGAATCCTGTTTTCCCATGATTTCTATGGCTTGTTTATGGATGGCCACTTTCACCACAGGATTTACCAGGAGGGCTCCGAGGCCAGTGCTGCTGTGGTGGCCGTGGAAACCCACACCATCCACAAGCTGGAAGAAGGGATTGGTGAGTTCCCCCTCAGTGTGGATGGATCCCCTCCTGTGCAGGGCTGGGGTCTCCAGTCCGCTGGGCTTCCTTCTGGCTCTGCCCCTGCAGATGCTGATTCCCAGGCATGGATGTGGGTGCAGGGGCTGGGCATACTCTGGAATAAGAGTCTGCTGTTACTGCTTGGCCCCAAAGTCCTGGAAGTGAGATCCTGGTTCTCCTGCAATGAATGGTAAGGGCTCCCATGGGGTCCAGGGGAGCCGGGATGCCACCCTAGTTGTGGTGTGCAGACACTGGCAGCAGGAAGGATGGTGGTGAGAAATGATGGTGGCTGGAGCAGCAGGCTCTGGTTGCTGGGTCTTTGCTGAACTAATAGTCTGATGGTTTGGGTTAGATGTTCAGAAGAACCAAGTACTCCCTGCCATTCCCTGAGCAGTGTGCAGGAAAAGGCTCCTGTCACTGGGTGCTGTCACTAGATCTTGACTAGAGTTCTGCTTCCTGTGTGGGTCTTACGGCAGTATTATCAGAAAACTCTGCATGTGAAGAGAATATATTATCAGTAAATATCTGATATTGCTGCTAAAGAGATACCAGAGCTCCAAGAATCTGAGAGAGATCTGTGCTCCAAATTTTAAACTGTTTTGTTGCCACAAGGATTGTTCTCATTGACACCTCCCCCTTATAGATGTGTTGGATTTCTGGTCTCATGCTGTCCTGATAGATGAGCTTCATTTGTGGTGTTGTTATACCAAAAAGCAGAAGCCAGTTGCTGTTGGAGTTAGTATGTGGAGAAGACTAAGAGGACTGATCCTGAGCTGGAATCTGCCCTTGTTTTGGTTTCCCAAGTGCAGGTCTCACAACCTGAGAGCTTCCAGCTCCTGCCTTAAGGGATTTGAGCCTCTTGGGTGGGAAGTCTCATTTTGAGCTGTTCCTCCCTCAGACCCCAGCACCCTGGAAACGAGCGAGGAGATTGAGATCGCCTATCCCATCACCTGCGGGGAGAGCAAGGCCATCCTGCTCTGGAAGAAGTTTGTCTGTCCAGGAATTAATGTCAAGTGTGTAAAGGTAAGGCTCAAACTCCCTGTGGATTTCTTTTCTGCTTTCCAGGTGTGCTACTTGACCTCCACAGGACTTTCTTACTTTGTGTTTCATGCTAACCTTGTCCTGGAACTGAGTGGCTTTGCCTTTGGATTGTTGGTGCTCAAGTTGGTTTTAGATGGGCAGAAGCATGGGAAGGATGGGCTAAGGAGGGAAGGATATCACCCATCTGATGTTTCAGAGTAGTATTGGCCCTTGAGGAGGAATGGAAGGCAGGCAGGGGATGTGTGCTGAGGTCTGGCAGAGCTTTGCTTCATTCCCTCTTCCCTTAGTGTCCTGGTACTGCACTCTGGTCGCTTCCTTTGGGAGCAGATTGCATTGGGAAGAGAACTCTTGCTGTTACCCTTTCCCAGTTGAGAGTGTGGTAGTGTGACAGCAAACACAGAGTCTGAGCCTCATGTGCTGCTCCCCCTCAGTGGGAATTACCTGAGTCACTGGAGCAGGACAGAATGGATGCCTGAGGGAATACTTGTGTCAGCTGGATGCTCCTGGGCTATTTGATGTAACAGGAGTTCCCATGACTGTACATGTTCACAGGAGATGATTTGGGTCATACAGAGCCTTCAGGGCTGTTCTTGGTTAGGACTGTGTTGTTTGAACACTGATGGTGGCAGGTCATCTCTGCAGACATCCATCCTGGAGCTGTAAAAATTGCTGTGACCAGATGATCAAAGCTGGGCCGGATCTGAGAAGCACCTCCTCTCTGTGCAGAAGAGAGGATTCTTCTGCTCTGTGAACTGACCATGTTGGATGCTCCAGTCTTCCCAAAAGATGTTTCCTTGTTTGCTGAGCCTTTGTTTGTCTCGTTGGCAGTTCAATGACCAGCTGATCAGCCCGAAGCATTTCGTTCACTTGGCTGGGAAGTCTACCCTGAAGGACTGGAAAAGAGCCATTCGCCTTGGAGGGATCATGCTGAGGTATTTGGCCCTGTCCAGCTCAGGACTTCACCCCTGCAGCTGTAGGACCTGAGCAGGCATTTTGTCTGCTTTGTAGTCCCCAGGAGGTCTCTTGGAGCCTCACAGCACTTGGCCAGCAGCCTACAGAGATTCTGGCCCCGTGGTACAGAGGGGCAGGATCCCTCATGCTGGACAGAAGTGGTCTCACCTGGGGGTCCTGGTACTTGGTGGGGGTGGAACAAGACTGGACCCCCTGCATGTGAAGCTGTGGGATGGTTGCTGTTTGCCATTTGGAAACCTTGCAGGAGATCATTAGTGTGCAGAGTGGCCGTGTGGTCTCCCTTCCTGTGGCCCTGCCATGGCCATAGCATTCCCACGTGGAATACTCCCTTTTGTCTCCAGGCTGAGATTGAGCTGAGCCTGGTTCTCTCCCCACTCCCTGCACAGGAAGATGATGGATTCAGGGCAGATTGACTTCTACCAGCACGACAAAGTTTGCACCAACACCTGTCGGAGCACCAAGTTTGATCTCCTGATAAGCAGCGCCCGAGCGCCGGTGCCGGGGCAGCAGAGTGTGGTGCAGACCCCGACCTCAGCTGATGGTAGGAAACCAGTTACCAGTGCCATGGGAATTTCCTCTCATGCTTCTGTCCTTCCCACTTTCTCCCCGGGCACAGCAGGGTGGTCCTACTCTTTTGAAGGAGATTGCTCTGGTGTTCGTGAAAGAAAATGTGTCTTATGTCTACTTGGAGAGGCCTTGGCAGCATCTGCCAGGGAGCTCTGCTCTGCTGGACTGGGAAGGGCTGTAAGCAGCTGGCAGCAAGCAGGTGCTTTCCAGAGAGGCAGCCTTGGGAGCCAGGAGAAGGATTGAGAGCCTTGAAGGGATTCCTGTTCTAGGATCACCACATGAGCAAACACCTGAGAGAGCTCACACAACGTTTTCTGATGTATTTTCTATTTGGGGGTCTGTTACAAAGGGGTGAGTTGGGCTCATTCTAACAATGAATTTAGGGATGCTAAGCTTCCCCAGAACATCCATGAACAAGGTGTGATGGCTGGACATGATTTGATGTCATTCCAACTGCAAATGCTCAGTGATTCCGTGGTCCAGAGCAGAAATTGATGTCTTTGCTGAGGTTAAGGGAGAAGCCTATTCCCAACCTTATGGCATCACTCATCTGGATGGGTTACATTTCTCTGAGCCCCTGGGTGAGTGGGATGGAAGAATTGTCCATAGGCTAAGGAGAGCCTCTTGGAAAGCACCATGGCCAAGTGGTAAGGCCTTACAGTACCTGCACATCAGCTTAGTCCCAATTTTGATCCAAAAACTTAGGATTGAGTCAGGTCCACTTCCCTTTTATAAACCAGCTTGGACCCCAACTCCATCATTTCCTGAAGGATTAGGGCACCTCTGGAGTGCAGAGCTCCCTGTAGGTGATGTCAGGGAAGGAGGTTGGCTGAGCCTTATTTGTTCCCTTCTTTATTCTGATCCCTTTCTGGTCCTTTGATGCCAGGACTCCACTTTGCTTTTTGGGGAGCACATGGCTTGCCCTCCAGAAGCCCCAGAACCTTTCACAGTCACAGTTTCAACAAGAAGGATTTGGTTAAAAGAAACGAGGCACAAACCTGAGAGTGAAAAAGAGCCTGGGAGGGCTGAGAGTGGTGGGAATCAAAGCAGGGATCCAGGGCTGGCACTCCAGAGGGTGCTGACGGGGGCTCTCTGGCAGGGAGCATCACCCAGATCGCGCTGTCAGAGGAGAGCATGGAGGAGGGGATCGAGTGGAACTCAGCTCTGACAGCTGCTGTCACCATGGCCACTGAGGAGAGCATGAAAAAGGACACGGATGAGATCTCAGGTAAGCTCAGGCTGCTTGTTGGGTGTTTATTTGCCCTCTTCTCCCCTCTTACATTTTTGAAATCCTGAAAATAAGGAGAGCTTTGGCGATAAGAGAGCTGTCCCCCAGCCCCTTGGCTATCCCAGAATTTCCCAGGCATCCAGGCTGCCTGCCAAACAGAGCTCACCACTACAAGCCTTCAGTCCTGGCCTCGAGGCTGATGGATGATTCCCCAGTTCAGATGTTACTAGCTACAGTGAGGGGCTTTTCTTAATTTATTCCAAGGATGTAAAACACGTCTGCCAGCTTGGAACTGGAACCATCAGGGAGCAGAGTCCTATTTGTTCCCTGTCAGCTCTCTGGGCTTTGCATTCCCTCTTAGGATCAGTACAAAAGCTTGGCCAGAATTTCCTCAAGATTTTAAGCTCTGCATCTTGCAAAGATGTGAAATGAACATTTTTCACATCTTTGCCTTGGAAATCATGGAGCTGCTTGAAAACCTGTTTCTTTTTTTGCTGTCTGAGTCTGTTTTGCTTGGTTTGGGATTGGTTGTTTCTTTTTCACGTGTGCTGTCCACCCCAATGGCCAAACTGGAAGTTACCTTGCAAAGTTACACTTACCTGAAAGGTTTAAGGTGGCCCTGTGGGAAAAATGCCAATTGCTTGTACGTGCTGATTTCTTTTCCCCTCTTGTGTGCCAGAGGATACATTGATGTTCTGGAAAGGAATAGCTGACGTGGGACTGATGGAAGAGGTGGTGTGCAACATCCAGAAGGAGATAGAAGAAGTCCTAAGAGGGGTGCAGCAGAGGTTGGGGCAGTCTCCCTTCCAGATGACAGGTAGGTTGTGAGGAAGGAGCCTCAAAAGGGCAGCTACAGGCAAAAAAACCTGCCAAGGGTCCATCCCACTATGTAAAGCTGGTGAGTCAGGATGGGGAACCAGTTCCCACTCATTAGCTGAGCTGTGGGAGCACAGTCTGGGTGTGTTCTCAGCCTGTCCAGCTGTGAAGTGCCTTTGCTTCAAGGCACAAGGACACACCATTCCAGGCTGTTCCCTGAGCAGAGTGACCCTGGCAGCCAGCTGGGACCATGGGATGAGTATCCACAGCTCCCAGCCCTTGTGGAAGCTCCCCCTGAGTCACTTGGGCTGGAGTTCCTCAAACCCTTCTCTGTGACAGTGCAGGCCTAAACAGGTTCTGCCCCCTCACTTCTCGTTCTGCCTCCTGTGGTGCCAGAAAACCTGTTTTTGGGGCTGAACCAGAGGAGGGGAATGATCTGGGTTAAAAATACCCCCCTCCCCTTTTGTAGGGTTATTTTTAACGTGGATCAGTTCCCTAATGCAGTTCAGCACATGCCCCTGTGAGCATGTCTTGTTGATGCTCTTCCTGAGGGAACATCCATGGAGCCACAAATTTCATTTTACCCAGGATATTCTTTTTTTCTTAATTTTCTAATTTAACTTTGGGCTGGCAGATCTTTGGGTCTGGTAGGTGACAGGTTTTGGGAGCTGTGAGTGATTGAAATCAGTGGATTACAACAGACATTTTGCAAAGCTTTCAGTGGAGCTTGGCATGTTAATGACACTGTCAGCAGCATGGGGTGATGATTTGTAGGTGGAGAGCTCATTTGTATCTCTGTGATTGCAAATTATGCTTTCATTTGCAGCAGTTTGGAGCTGCTCAAGTGACACAGCTCTGTTCCATTTGCTTTATCATGTGAATGGGATTATTTAGTCGTGGGATGTCAGAAGGATGAGGGTCTGCCTTTGTCAGCCAGCCCTTGTGAAAGAACAGAGAGAGCTTTACAGAAGACTGCAGAAAATGTTTGGTGTAATAGTAGTATCTTTTGAGTACCTGAGTCCTGCATGGGACTGAGCACCCCTTCCTTGCAGATGCTGCTGTCCTGAACAACGTTGCCCACACATTTGGCCTAATGGACACAGTCAAGAAGGTTCTGGACAACAGGAAAAACCAGACAGAGCAAGGAGAGGAGCAGTTCCTTTACACACTGGCAGGTAAAGTGCCTAATAAGGATTCACATCTTGCTGCTGCTCTTGGGAATTAATGTGACTTTCCTTCCACACAACCCCAGTGGTCTCTCTCCTCACTCTGTTGTGTTCTTACCTCTGTCCTAGTCCCCTACTGCCCTGGATAAATGAGGTCACTGTGCTATTTCTGGCTCTCAGGGTGTTTTATTGATCCTGCTCCTGTGCCCAGTGGAGGTGCCTCACTCTGGGGAGGTGACCTAGCCAAGCTCAGGAAGCAATTCCAACTGCCTAGCAGGGTTTGTCCACTCTCCCTTGTAGGTGGTTTTAGTTCAAGGAGCAGAGATGCCCCTCTCCTTCTGAGCAGGATAGCCAGCAGGGATGGAACATTATCCAGGCCCTGGCAGTCAGAACATTGGCCAGGTCTGTGTGGGTGGCAGGAGAGCCTGTCCTTGATCCCAGGGGAGATCCCAAGATCACGCTGGCGGGGTGGTTGGGTGTCCTCCTGCCAGAACCCCACCGGTGTGATGGAGCCCCAGGTGCTCCACCCGTCCCCACCCTGACACCCTGTCTCTCCACAGACCTGGAGCGGCAGCTGGAAGAGCAGAAGAAACTGGCCAGGGACCAGAAGGCCAAGTCCCAGACCATCCAGAACGTGGTGCTGATGCCCGTGAGTGCTCCCAAGCCACCCAAGAGACCCCGTCTGCAGCGCCCAGCCTCCGCCACCGTCCTGAGCCCCTCCACGCCCCTCCAGCAGCCCCAGTTCACCGTCATCTCCCCCATCGCCATCGCGCCCGTTGGGCAGCAGTTCTCCATGGGCAACATCCCTGTGGCAACCATCAGCCAGGGCTCCAGCCCCGTGACTGTGCACACGCTGCCGTCCGGCTCGCAGCTCTTCCGATACGCCACCGTGGTGTCCTCCTCCTCCTCCTCCAAGACCAGCTCCTCGGACACGGTCACCCTGCACCCGTCCTCCAGCCTGGCGCTGCTGAGCTCAGCGGCCATGCAGGACAGCGGGGCCCTGGCCAACGTGGCGACCGTGGTCAACCCCGTGGAGCTGGTGGCCATGGAGTCGGGCATCACCTCCACCATCCAGGCCGTGGAGGGCACCTCGGAGGACGGGCAGACCATCATCGAGATCGACCCGGCGCCGGATCCTGAGGCGGATGCGGACGAGCCGGAGGGCAAAGCTGTGATCCTGGAGACAGAGCTGAGGACTGAGGAGAAAGTGGGGGGAGACGTGGAGGACCACCAGCACCAGGTCCATAACGTGGAGATTGTGGTCTTGGAGGACTAGTGGGGAAGGCAAAGCGTCAGTTTGGGGAAGAGTTGGGAATTTGTTTTGTTTCAGGCTTTTTTTTTTTAAAGCATCTTCTCCAGCCACCCCGTTTGTTTCCACAGATATTTTCATTGTACTGTATATAATANACGTGGCGACCGTGGTCAACCCCGTGGAGCTGGTGGCCATGGAGTCGGGCATCACCTCCACCATCCAGGCCGTGGAGGGCACCTCGGAGGACGGGCAGACCATCATCGAGATCGACCCGGCGCCGGATCCTGAGGCGGATGCGGACGAGCCGGAGGGCAAAGCTGTGATCCTGGAGACAGAGCTGAGGACTGAGGAGAAAGTGGGGGGAGACGTGGAGGACCACCAGCACCAGGTCCATAACGTGGAGATTGTGGTCTNGGAGCTGTGAGTGATTGAAATCAGTGGATTACAACAGACATTTTGCAAAGCTTTCAGTGGAGCTTGGCATGTTAATGACACTGTCAGCAGCATGGGGTGATGATTTGTAGGTGGAGAGCTCATTTGTATCTCTGTGATTGCAAATTATGCTTTCATTTGCAGCAGTTTGGAGCTGCTCAAGTGACACAGCTCTGTTCCATTTGCTTTATCATGTGAATGGGATTATTTAGTCGTGGGATGTCAGAAGGATGAGGGTCTGCCTTTGTCAGCCAGCCCTTGTGAAAGAACAGAGAGAGCTTTACAGAAGACTGCAGAAAATGTTTGGTGTAATAGTAGTATCTTTTGAGTACCTGAGTCCTGCATGGGACTGAGCACCCCTTCCTTGCAGATGCTGCTGTCCTGAACAACGTTGCCCACACATTTGGCCTAATGGACACAGTCAAGAAGGTTCTGGACAACAGGAAAAACCAGACAGAGCAAGGAGAGGAGCAGTTCCTTTACACACTGGCAGGTAAAGTGCCTAATAAGGATTCACATCTTGCTGCTGCTCTTGGGAATTAATGTGACTTTCCTTCCACACAACCCCAGTGGTCTCTCTCCTCACTCTGTTGTGTTCTTACCTCTGTCCTAGTCCCCTACTGCCCTGGATAAATGAGGTCACTGTGCTATTTCTGGCTCTCAGGGTGTTTTATTGATCCTGCTCCTGTGCCCAGTGGAGGTGCCTCACTCTGGGGAGGTGACCTAGCCAAGCTCAGGAAGCAATTCCAACTGCCTAGCAGGGTTTGTCCACTCTCCCTTGTAGGTGGTTTTAGTTCAAGGAGCAGAGATGCCCCTCTCCTTCTGAGCAGGATAGCCAGCAGGGATGGAACATTATCCAGGCCCTGGCAGTCAGAACATTGGCCAGGTCTGTGTGGGTGGCAGGAGAGCCTGTCCTTGATCCCAGGGGAGATCCCAAGATCACGCTGGCGGGGTGGTTGGGTGTCCTCCTGCCAGAACCCCACCGGTGTGATGGAGCCCCAGGTGCTCCACCCGTCCCCACCCTGACACCCTGTCTCTCCACAGACCTGGAGCGGCAGCTGGAAGAGCAGAAGAAACTGGCCAGGGACCAGAAGGCCAAGTCCCAGACCATCCAGAACGTGGTGCTGATGCCCGTGAGTGCTCCCAAGCCACCCAAGAGACCCCGTCTGCAGCGCCCAGCCTCCGCCACCGTCCTGAGCCCCTCCACGCCCCTCCAGCAGCCCCAGTTCACCGTCATCTCCCCCATCGCCATCGCGCCCGTTGGGCAGCAGTTCTCCATGGGCAACATCCCTGTGGCAACCATCAGCCAGGGCTCCAGCCCCGTGACTGTGCACACGCTGCCGTCCGGCTCGCAGCTCTTCCGATACGCCACCGTGGTGTCCTCCTCCTCCTCCTCCAAGACCAGCTCCTCGGACACGGTCACCCTGCACCCGTCCTCCAGCCTGGCGCTGCTGAGCTCAGCGGCCATGCAGGACAGCGGGGCCCTGGCCAACGTGGCGACCGTGGTCAACCCCGTGGAGCTGGTGGCCATGGAGTCGGGCATCACCTCCACCATCCAGGCCGTGGAGGGCACCTCGGAGGACGGGCAGACCATCATCGAGATCGACCCGGCGCCGGATCCTGAGGCGGATGCGGACGAGCCGGAGGGCAAAGCTGTGATCCTGGAGACAGAGCTGAGGACTGAGGAGAAAGTGGGGGGAGACGTGGAGGACCACCAGCACCAGGTCCATAACGTGGAGATTGTGGTCTTGGAGGACTAGTGGGGAAGGCAAAGCGTCAGTTTGGGGAAGAGTTGGGAATTTGTTTTGTTTCAGGCTTTTTTTTTTTAAAGCATCTTCTCCAGCCACCCCGTTTGTTTCCACAGATATTTTCATTGTACTGTATATAATATATATATATAATTTCATTTTTTAAAAGAAAAAAAAAAGCTGGAGAAACACGTGAGACCTGGAAGAGGCTCTGTCTCCGTGGAGCACTGAACAATACCCCCTGTTTGCAGGGTCAGGGAGAGACTGGATCTCTGCTGGACAACCCAGCTGGGAGGAACCATGCACTTGGTGCTTCTGCTCTGGGGCTGTCGTGGCCCTGGAGACTTTCTTTGAGAGACAATAACCAGTGGCTGGAGCGTGGATGTGGCAGTGGGAAGGGGTGACAGATTTGGGGTGGAACAGGTACCTCATTTGTAATTTTATTTTCCCCAGGGAAAGGAATTCTGTTGGACTCTTCACTGTCACCTCAACTGGGATTTTTTTATTATTGTTCTTGCTTTGGGGAGGTTGACAGTACCATGAATTTACTATCCACGTTCTCCTCCACATGAATTTTTATATCTATTTTTTTGTATTTCTTTGCTTTCTCCATTCCCTTTGCCCAAATTTCCCAGCTGCACAGCCCTGGGACCTCCTTTTGGGCCTCCCTGTACCCCAATCCCACCTCTTCCCATGGCACTTTTCCCTCATTCCTTTCCCTGCTTGGCCAGGCTCGGTGCTGCCGCCTGGAGACGCCAAGATCACTTCAGCCTTTTTCAGAAAGGCCAAAAAAAGACAAAAAACATAACTCAAGCTCAAACCCAAACCCTCCCCCTTGGCTGGGGGGACCTTCCGGGGTGTACAAAGCATGTTGTGCTGTTGCTTTCCGGGAGAACCGGATTCGGGATCGGGACAGCTTCTGTTTACACTGTGTGCTGAGGCTGCTCCGTGCTTGTCGCTACTCGTTTTGGTGGTTTTATTTTTGTATTATTATTATTTTATTATTTTTTTTTCTTTCTTACTATAATCTCTTGGCAGGATTAGAACTGGCACGTTGCTGAAATACCATGTCGCCCCGCTGTTTTCCCTCTTTCCCTCTTTTTTTTTCTCTGGTGGGAAGATGGAAATAGGGAAGTGCCGGGTGCCTTTAGAGCTGTGGAGGTTTGGGAGGGGCTGGGAGGGGGGAGCTGCTTGGCTGAAAATATTAAACAAAACAACAGCAAAAGAGAAATGCACCTGGGGAGGGTGGGGGGAGGGCAGGAAGATGTGTTTGGCTATTTTTTTGCATTAAAAGGAAAAATGGAACCAAGCTCTGATGGTTTATTCGTGGGGAGGTAGGTGGAAGGGGGTGGGTCTGTNAACATAACTCAAGCTCAAACCCAAACCCTCCCCCTTGGCTGGGGGGACCTTCCGGGGTGTACAAAGCATGTTGTGCTGTTGCTTTCCGGGAGAACCGGATTCGGGATCGGGACAGCTTCTGTTTACACTGTGTGCTGAGGCTGCTCCGTGCTTGTCGCTACTCGTTTTGGTGGTTTTATTTTTGTATTATTATTATTTTATTATTTTTTTTTCTTTCTTACTATAATCTCTTGGCAGGATTAGAACTGGCACGTTGCTGAAATACCATGTCGCCCCGCTGTTTTCCCTCTTTCCCTCTTTTTTTTTCTCTGGTGGGAAGATGGAAATAGGGAAGTGCCGGGTGCCTTTAGAGCTGTGGAGGTTTGGGAGGGGCTGGGAGGGGGGAGCTGCTTGGCTGGAAATATTAAACAAAACAACAGCAAAAGAGAAATGCACCTG
>VXAU01004788.1:97724-116195 GCA_013399695.1 Formicarius rufipectus | reverse complement strand
TGCCCGTGCCCCCGGCACAGCCGGCCCCCCTGCCCGTGCCCCCCGCGCAGCCCACCCGCTGGGTCGCCCCCCGGAACCGCGGCGGCGGCTTCGGCCAGAACGGCGTGGACGGTACCGGGGCGGGGCAGGCCCAGACCGGCTCCACATCCCCATCCGAGCCGCACCCGGTGCTGGAGAAGTTGAGGTCCATCAACAACTACAACCCCAAGGATTTTGACTGGAACCCGAAGCACGGGCGGGTGTTCATCATTAAGAGCTACTCCGAGGACGATATCCACCGCTCCATTAAGTACAACATCTGGTGCAGCACGGAGCACGGCAACAAGAGACTGGACGCCGCCTACCGCTCCATGAACGGGAAGGGCCCCGTGTATTTGCTGTTCAGTGTCAACGGCAGCGGCCACTTCTGCGGCGTGGCAGAGATGAAATCTGCTGTGGACTACAACACCTGTGCAGGGGTGTGGTCCCAGGACAAGTGGAAGGGACGCTTTGATGTCAGGTGGATTTTTGTGAAGGACGTTCCCAACAGCCAGCTGAGGCACATCCGCCTGGAGAACAACGAGAATAAACCAGTGACCAACTCCAGGGACACTCAGGAGGTGCCTCTGGAAAAGGCTAAGCAGGTGTTGAAAATCATTGCCACCTACAAGCACACCACCTCCATCTTTGATGACTTCTCACACTACGAGAAACGCCAAGAGGAGGAGGAAAATGTTAAAAAGGTAATGTGTTTGTGGGTCTTGGACGAGTCCTGTGGGGCAGGAGGTGGAGGAGGGGCTGCCTGGGCCTGGACTAAATCCAGGGGGTGAAGGGGTGGGCTTGTGAACAGGCCTGGGGGACATCAGCTGCCTTTTGGCTGCCTGCCTGCTCACACCTGGGACCCACACCCAGATGGCAACCCTTGTTCAGAGGGAAATGTCCAGAGGAGGCCACCAAGTTGATCAGAGGGATAGAATATCTCTCCTGCAAGGAAAGCTGAGGGAACTGGGATTGTTCATTCTGGAGAGGAGAAGGCTCAAGGAAGACCTGAGAGCCCCTTCCAGTGCCTGAAGGCACTACAGGAAAGATGGAGAGACTGTTTACAAGGGCCTGGAGTGACAGGACAAGGGGATGGCTTCACACTGACAGAGTAGGTTTAGATTGGATATTAGGGATAAACTCTTCCCTGGGAGGGTGAGCAGGCCCTGGCACAGGTTGTTCAGAGAAGCTGTGGCTGCCCTGTCCCTGGAAGTGTCCAAGGTCAGGTTGGATGGGCCTTGAAGCAACCTGGGCTGGTGGAAGGGGTCCCTGCCCATGGCAGGAAGTGGGACTGGATGTTCTTTGACATCCCTTCCAGCCCAAACTATTCCATGATTCGCTGAATCAGGTGCCAGCTACTGGCAGAGCAGGGTGAGGAACCTTGCCCAGGCGCTGCTTGTGATGGACCATGCTGGTTGCTCTAAATCTCAACCTTCCCTAAGTGGTGTGTCTGAACAAAATGTATTTCTGTGCCATTGTCCTGAATTGGAGCAGTTTGAACTTGGAAGTCTGGGAAGTTTGGGGAGTTACTGGAAACCAGAGCTGGGTCTTTCACTGGCTGCTAATCCACTCCCTGCCCACAGTGTGACAGATATTTCCCACCACTTTCAGAACCTCCAGGAACAGCAGTTCCTGTCCCTCCCCAGGCAATCTATCCCTGTGCTTAATTATCCTTCCTGTAAGGAGGCTTTGTGTAATGCCCAACTTAAATCTCTCTCACTGCAATTGGAGTCTGACTGCCTGTCCTGTCTCCAGTGGTTGGGATCAGGTCCTTCTGTTCTCCTGGCTGTGTCTGAGGCCATGGTGGGCTGTGCTGATCTGCTCCGGTTTTCTCAGAGCCTCCTTGCAATCATCTCCTCCTTAACAACTCCTTAATTGAAAATCCTGCCCCAAATTCAATGGCCAGTGGCCTTTGAGCCTTGCTTGGGTTTGACTGTGGTAAAGTCACCTGGGGCTGCCCTTCTCCACAGGGCTGCTCTGCCTTGTGTTTGATCAAAATGATAATTACAAATTAGCATTAGCACAGCTGGCTGGGAGTTTGCCAACTTTCCTCGTGATCTCTTTAGTTTCAGCAAAGGGGAACTTTTCACCCAACAGCTGAAGAGCAGAATCAGGAGGTGCAGCTGCTCACTGTGACAGTGAAGGCAGTTTTGAATATTTTATATGTATTTTACATGGAGCATTGTATAAATTTCATCACTTAAGCACAAAGGTGAAGGTGGTCACGTTTTGTCACTAATAATCAGCGCTTGCAGTGCTTGGAAAAAAACTGTAAGGGAGTAATAATGCATGGCAAGGTGTGGAGGGGTAAACTGGACCTTTATGAGAACCTGGTTGTTTTGTGTGACTTCACATCCTAAAATTGTTTCACCTTGTGTCCAGCCTGTATCTCCCATGTGAGGGTGGGCAGGCCCTGGCACAGGTTGGGCAGAGAAGCTGTGGCTGCCCCATCCCTGGAGGTGTCCAAGGCCAGGTTGGACAGGGCTTGGAGCAGCCTGGGCTGGTGGAAGGTGTCCCTGCCCGTGGCAGGGGGTTCGATTGGATGGGATTTAAGGTCCTTTCCATCCCAAACCATTCCATGATTCTGTGGCATCCTCCAGATCTGACTTTAAGGAGCAACACTTTGCAGTGTGAGAGAGTGAGACACGGTGGGAGGATGCAGGAGAGGGGGAAAGGTGCTGCTGGAGGACAGGTGGGTTAATACTGAGTGTGATGGGTTAATACTGAGTGTGTGGGAGCAGGAGGAAAAGAATGGGAAAGGCTGTGGGAAAAGCAGACAGACCCACGGTCTCTTCCTCTGGAAAGCTGCTGCATTTGCTGTTTAAAGGCTGGAAATCAGACTGACACTAGAAATGAGGCTTAGCAATTTTCTTAAATCTGTAAACCATCTTCCACTGCTGTTCCCAGTTGCATTTTGGGGTCTTCTCCCCTGCCGCCTTCCTGAGTGGATGCAGCAGCAGTCGAGTAGGAAAGTGTTTGTTCTTTGAAAAGGAACTTAGTCACAGGTCTCTGGAGTCCACAGAGGAGGAGGCAGCCATGTAGACACAGGGCTGGGGTTTGCTTTTTGCTGTTTACTCACTCCCTGTGTCATGCTCCGGGCCCCTGGGACATCCGGCACGGAGGAAGTGACTGGGTTATTCTTGCAGAACAGTTTGCCCTCCTCGTGGCTCTCTGACGCAGCCTGAGATGGTTGGGATTTCTGTAACTGCTCTTTCATGGTTTCATTGAGAACCAGTTGCTTTTGCTGGGGGAGGGTTTTCTTCTTTTCCTGGAGTGATGCTCACCCTGGGACTGTGGGTGCCAAAAAAGCCCAAGCCGTGCTCTGTCTGCTGTGGAACGTCTCAGGTAATCACCTGAATTAAAACAAACATGTGAGGAGTCAGAGGTGAAGCACTGGAAAGTTCAAATGCTACCCTGGCAGCAGCTCCCTGCTTGCTTTCTGTGCTGGGGAAACCCCATTGCTCCCATTTCTTTGTCTGTGCCACAGTGTGAGAGGTTAATGCTCTGCAGTCGTGTTCCTTGAAGCTTGAATGGCTCAAGGTTTGGCTTGTTTCGAACTTCTCCCAAGCTGGAACTGTTCCACTCGGCCCCAACTTGCCCAAACCTTTGACTGATTTGCAGTTTGACTCCTGATTGCTGCCTGAGATGGATGAGCTCTTGTGAAAGTCTGGGAACTCTTGAGTGTTCTTTTGTACTTCTCATTTCTTTGGAATTCCCTGAAGCAGCTTCAAGAAATGATACGAAAAGTGCTTTGCTAAGTTGTTTGTGTTATTACCACTGTCCAGTGAAGGGAGTGAGGTGGGTCAGTGCTGAGAACACTGGAGGGATCCACCTGCTTGTTCCTTCCTGCTGCCTGTGCCCATCCTGTCCTCAGAGCCTAATCTCCATTCCTTTTGAGTGTCTTGCTTTGCTCTGCTAATCCAGTTTTCAAAAGCCTGGGATATTCTCCTGACCCAAAATGAAGAAGCCAGCTCCCAGTGCAATCCTACCTGGAGCAGCTTAGGACTTCCTAAAACCCAGAGCAGCTGCTTTTATGGTAGACCATGCCGCTGATTTCTTAAGAATTATTTTGGCCTTTAACAATGACAAAAATGCCTGACCTGTAGTGATGCACTTGGATTTCTAGGAATGCTGCAGTGACTTCACTGTAAAGATCTCCAGGAGTGATCTACCTGGTGTTCTGTGCAAAAGCAATGAATGGAAGCTCTGGGAAGTTTGTTCTGGTTCTTTCTCCCTGGCCAGGCTTGGGATACTTGGCTTTCTGCAGATTCCAGGGATTTTAGGAAGGATATCCAATGGAAACCAGGGTGGTCAGGTTTGCAGTTGAGAAAGAGACACTTTGCACTGGGACTTTGGGTGTTGAGTCAGGCTGAGCTGGACTTTGGTGGGGTTTTCCATGCTGAGGTTCACCAGAAGCAGAAAGGTGGGATTGGCCAGATTGGAGCTGTTATTTCTGGAATTGTGCTGCTTTGTGCCTCAGCTGACACTGCTGGTTAAAGGAGTATCATTAGTGTCAAGTGTCACTGCCCCCTTGAAACACGTGATTTAAGGGATAACTGAGGGGTCTTGTATGAGCCTGTTTGAAACAGGCCATTTCATAGTCCCTGCAATACAGGAATGCTTTCTGATGGGTTTTACAAAGCTCTTTTCTTCTTCCTAATTTTTAATCTCCAAGGAGAGAGAATATTCCCTGTAGGATGGACTAGCACTTTCTTCTGCTCTTAGTCACCCTGGGAATGCTGCCTTGCCTTGGCTTTCCCATATCCTACAGAACAGTGTTTCTGACTCCAGGATTCAATTCCTGAATGTTCCACATCCAGGCAAAGCCAACTGTTTCCCGTGGCAGCACTGCTTGCACTCTCACAGTCCCCTTCATCCCATGATCCCAAGGCTGTTTGCTCCTTTCTGCTCCAAATCCTGGTCATAGTGAAGTGAATTGATTGATGCACCAGGACAGGATTCTCTCTGTGCTGCTCAGCAATGCACATGGTTTCTCTCAGTTTATTTCCAGGCCATTTAAATGTTGTGGGGCTGTGTCCACGCTTTATATTTGCTCAGGAATAGGGGAAACAAACCATCCTGCTTATTCCAGTGGTTTGGCATAAGGGATTCTTTGTGCTTATGGTATTTTTAAGCCAGCACTCCAAAACCCCTGACAACACTTGTGGATTTTTAGTTGTTGTAGCTTTGTCTAAAGGCAGGAGAAAACTGAAGGGGAAGGCTTGGATGTGTCTGGTGCTCTAATCCTTATTTTCTGCTGTCAGACAGGGAGCTGTGTTTCCTCACCCCTAAAACAGGAGCAGCTGGGAGCCATTTCACTGCCACTGAAGTGGAAGCTGAGTGGTGGAAGAGCAGATCTGTTGCATTTACCTCATAGGCCTGTCTCTCGCTTCTAGTGTCCTGTTAGAAGGCTTGAAAACAGTCCTTTAATGTAACATTTGTTAATATTATAATATAATATTTCAAGTCTTCTTGTTGAGATTGGTTTAAGGGGCTGTTGAGATGCACTGTTTAAACTTGTCTTTCAATGGTTTTATCCGTGTCTGTGGCAGGGGCTTAGAACTAGAAGGTCCATAGAGTCCCTTCCAACCCAAACTACTCTAGGATTCCAGGATTGGGCCAAACAGTGCAGACACCATGCAATGAGGAGGTTTTGCACCTCTCACTGGTCTGAACTTGAGCAGAGGGACTTTATTCTACACCTTGTTCTTGTAAACTTGTTCCCAACCTACTTTTTGTCCACTTGGTGTGGGCAAAACTTCAAGTCCCCTCCAGATTATCTTGACTGAGTCATTTCAGCTCCGAGCTGCAGAATACCCGGAACTAATTGGTCTTATAAGTATGTGACTTCATTATGAACACCCTCATGACTTCAAATGAATAACTTAAATTGAAAAAACTCAAACTTTTTTCCTTCAGCACATGAGTTGAAATGGGGAAATGGCCTTAAAGCTGAGGGAAGGTAGATTCAGATTAGATATCTGGAAGAACTTGTTCCCTGGGAGGGTGGACAGGCCCTGGCACAGGTTGGGCAGAGAAACTGTGGCAGCCCCATCCCTGGAAGTGTCCAAGGCCAGGCTGGAGCAACCTGGGCTAGTGAAAGTTGTTCCCTGCATTGTAATGAGATGGGCTTTAAGGTCCCTTCCCACTCAATCCATTCTGGGATTCTATGGTAACGTGCATGTGTGTGGCTGCAAATTTCCCTAGAATTACCATGGAAGGCTCGGGATGCAGAGGGGTGTGTGTGAGGTGTCAGCAGCAGTGACTGCTTTTCTTTCCCCCCCACCACAAGTTGTGGGTAACTTGTTGACGCTGAGTTTAAGAGCTACTGACACAGGTATTGTGTTCCAGGTTATTTTATTACCAGCTCCTTATCTTCCCAGGCAAGCTCCTTGCCAGCTGTTGTGTTCAGTGGCAGCCCCAGGGCACGGTCTGGTTCAGTTCCCTGGATTTTCTTCTGGTGCAGGAGTGCAGTGGGTCACAAGACAATGCCTGAAAGCCGATTAGGATCCCAAGGAAACTGCTGGAGCACATTGCTTCGTGGGCAGTCCATCAAGAGCAGCCCCATCCCCAGCTCCTGCTTTGTTCTTATGCAAAATGCAGTCCTGCAACAGCTTTTTGCCTGAAAGCAGCTGCTTTTTCTTTTTCCTCTTCGGTCTCTGGTTCACAAAGCCTTTTGTTGTGTCCCGTGTGATCGTTCTCACCACGATTAGCCCTCTCCTTTCCTCGTTTGTACCTGGTAGTAATTGTCCTGTTTGGTGGCTTTGTTGAGTTAATCACCAACTCCCCAGCGGTGCAAACCGCTGGAGGTTTGGCAGCAGGGGCAGTGCCACCCTTATTTACCACAGCAGTTGCCCGGGGAAGTCCCTGCCAACAAGGGCTGTCATTATCCACACTCAGGGCTGGGAGAGAGCCTTGTTTGTAGCTCCTGCCCCTGACTAGTGCCCAGTGTGAGGCTTTTTAATTGACAGATAAGTCATGTAACAGTGCGTTTGAACCGTTAATAATGAAGCATTTGGAGTTTGTGAGGTTCCTTCAGCAAGAACTTGGAAATTTCTGGTTCTGTATCATTAGAATGGTTGTGCTTTTTTTCTCTTGAAAGCACAGTGTTTGTGTGTGGTTAACTGCAGAGCTATTGTAATGCAATCCCAGTTCAGAAGAGAGAGAGAAATTCTACCTAAAACTCATGTCTTTTGTTTCTAATCTTGGGGGGGAAAGGAAACCACACTCTTTTAGTCTCCTCTGTGTGTATCTGTGCACAGGGGGAAGGCTCTGCTATCAGCTCTCTTACTTGTGATGGCATCTCCTCTAAAATGACTTCAGAGAATTTCCCATCATTGCAAAATCTAAGAAGTCATGAAGTCCTGATTTGGGTTCATCCACTCCCAGTGCTGTATTCTTGACAGATTTAAAGGAGGTGGGGGGGAGTGGGGGAAGAAGATGAAATATAAAACCTCGTTCCAGTGAATGTGCCTTTGTGTTCCCTTTCAAGTGACTGTAAAATGAGGGGACACACTATAGGGAGTGTTGGCTCTTTCGCTTGAGCTTGTGCATTCAGCTCTTCATGGTTGGCAGAAGCAGACAAATAGCTCTCTTCTTGTTCTCTCATAATGCAGAATGATGTGGGGTGTTTTTCTTGTAACATGAAGTATTTCTTCTGCTTTATTTGGGCTGGAGCTGGTGCTTCAGCCTCACACACCAGGACAACTGTAGTGGGTCAGACCTAGGTCTGTGTAGTCTGATGTTGCATCTCTTGTGGCTGCAGGAGCTGCTGGACATGGAGATATTTCTTGAGCATCCTGGATCTGTTTTTCCAGATAAAAGCCTTGTGAGCAGCTGGCAGTACCATGGTCAGGAGGAAACACCTGTAAGGACAGTGCAGGCACATATTTGTCCATCTCTGAAGTTTTCCTTGCTCTTAATAACTTGTGGCTCAGGAATTCCTGTGACCCGGGGGATGCATCTTTATTAGTTTATGATTTCTTGTCAAGTATGCTCCTTGAGCATCCTCAGGACCACGGGTTCTTCAGCTTAATTATGTGAGGAAATGTGTCCTTTTGTTTTATTTTGAGTCTACCTCGAGTGATTTCCCTAGTTCTTGTGCTGGAAGGGGTGGTGAGCAGTTATTTCACTGTATTCCCTGTACCTGCTCTGCTTTTCCAGCATCTCTTCCAGGCTGGAGAGCACAGTGGCTCTGCAGATGGAAACCCTTCTGTCCCTTGCTCATCCCTGTTGTTCTTGGACCCTTTTCCAGTTCTTTTCCAGTGGGGAGGAGCAGAGCTCAGGATGGATCCTCTTTGAGTTTGTATAACAGCAGAATGATGGGTTCTGTTCAGGGTGATGTTTGCTTTTCTTGAGGGTTCCCATTTTCCCAGGCTGACAGATCATGTTCCCGATGGTTAATCACCACTTTGGAGCCTCTCATCTTGGAGTTTGGGCAGGAATTGTCCCACATGCATCTTTCAATTTCATCTCAGCCAGGTAGACCAAATTCACTGTAAAGCTCAGCTGCTTTTTCTCAGAGTCCTCCACAGCTGATGTGTTTTTGTTACCCTCAATATCATCAGTAAGCTTGGTCCCTTTGTTGTTCACTCCCCTTTCTAGATATGTTGTGAATATGTGGAGCCACAAATTCCACTGAAGCTCCACAGGTTTTCAGCCTTTGCCATTACACCTGCATGGTGAGACAGAGGACACTGCAGAGACTTTATTAACTCTACAGTAGTGAAGATTTTGGAGTATTGAACTTCCTTCCTTTTCTAAAGAGCCTTGTGGCACCAGTGCTAATACTTAGTGCCTGGGGGATGATTTAAGGTAACCAAAGTAATGAAACACATTTCCCTTGTAGTGATGGTCAAGAATAAAGACTCCCTGGTTGAAGACCAAGAGGATTTTCTTCCTTCTTAATGACTTGAAAGGACTTGTGTTATTTCGCTTGTGCTCCAAAGCCAGCAATTCCAGTTCCAGTCCCTGGTATGATCCCAGTCATCCTCACATGGAATACCACTGGGAATCCTTCCAGCCTGCCCTGCCTCCCTCTCTGCTCTAAATACTCATGGCTGTTCTCAGCTTTTCACCATCCTGTTTCCTGCACGAGTTTTGCCTTGTGGGACAAGGCTCCCTATGGGAGAGTAATTATAAATGTTTATGGGAATTGGGCTGCTTTATTCAGGCAATTAAATGAGATGCTTAAGCAAGAAGAGGTTTGTTCTTTGCAATTGGTTGCATCAGTTGTAAAAGGTGCCTGGAAAGATGCTGGAAGCAGCAGTGTGCCTGTGGATATCTGACAGCTCGGACCACCCTGCTTGTGGAGAACCCCCTGCACAGGGAAAGCCCCGACTCTCTTCATGTCCTTCTTGCCCGGGGCTGGTTGCTCTGACAAGGAAATACGTGTCCCAAGGCCATGTGTGTCCTGCTTTTTCAGTGATGTGGGTTTGCCCTGTTTGGGGTTGCTGTGGATATTTGAGTTTGATTTTTGCTCTGTAGAACAAAAGGCCTTTCCTGCTCTGACAAAGACCCACTTTTATTTCCGTATCTCCTGTCCTCCTTGGTGCTGAGCTCCCCTGGGTGAGCAGGAGGTGGGATGAAGGTGTCAGGCCATAACCAATCCCATTTTCTGAGAGAGACAGACTGGGATGTAGCTTTTCTGTGTAACCCTGATGGCTTTCTGATGCTGTCAACAGGAAAACATCATGTTTGGTTTCTAAATGTTGGGACTTGAGGAGCTTAATCAGCAAGTGATGCATCGTCCATCATTTGTGCTGGTTGTCCTTGCCTTGAGCAGATCCTGCTGGGAAGGCCACGGGCTGGTGTGACTCCTCAGGTGCGAGATCAGAGAGAGTTCTCTGCATGTGTCTTGAGGCCAAGATCTGATTACAGGCTCCCCAAGGCTGCCAGAGCTCCAGAAGCATTTGCACAATGCCCTCAGGGGACTATTGGGGTATCTGTGCAGGGCCAGGATGATCCTTGTGGGTCCAGCTCGGGATATTCTGTGATTGGGGGTCTCAGCCCTCTATGGAATGACAGTGGCAGCACAGACCCCTCTACAGACAGTGCTGCAGACTGGCAGCACCTCCCCTCTGCTGAAGGGATCTCCTGCTGTTCTCTGTGGGCTTGTAGGACCTTCTCAGGTTGAACTGGCACTGCTGCCTGGCCTTCCCTGCCTGAGGGCTTGGGGCTGTGCCCCAACCCGGGCAGGTCCCAGTGAACCAGCTGGGAGTCCTGCCCTGGCTGCTTCTCCAGGCCCTCCTGGGGATCAGAGCCTGCTCTTTCCCCATCCCTGGTGTGGCAATGAAGTCCTTACCTTTGTCAGGAGCAGCTGAGCCTCAGTGTTGGTTGTTCATCAAGGGAAGAGGCTCTGAACAAACAAATGGGCAGCAGTTGTCACCCGTTGTTTGTTTTTGTACAGACTCTTGAGCCTTTTGTTGTTGCCCCCCCTCTCCAGGGTGAAGAGAGAAGGTGACAGTAGATAAGGTGATCTCTGTTGTCAGGACCTGGCTTGTGACATTGCTGCAGCCCCCGGGGGCAGCAGGGACGGGACCCAAGTGGCTTTGGGGGGGTGATTAGGGACAGCTCCTGTTGGCACACGTGCCTGATGTGAGCTCCAGTAGCACCAGTGGCTGTCAGGACTGGTCTGTGAGCCATCCCCGTGCCCGTCCTGTTCCTGGGGGGTTGGATGGATGGGGATCAGGCTGAATGGTTTCCTTCCCTTGCTCCTCTCGAGTTGCTCAATAAGATGCAGCCCAGGCTGGGTGCAGCCAAAGTGCAGCCAAAGAGAATGAAAAACTTCCTGGTGGAATCTCCTTGCTCTCCGGGGATTGCATCCCAGAGCAATGCCCGGTGTGTGCAGATGCTGCTCTGCCTTCTCTGGGCTGTCTCATAGCTGGGGGAGCTGGGCGTTACAGCATCCCACAGCCTGTGGATTCTGAGGAGGATGAGCCAGGAAGGGTGAGCGAGGAGAATCTCCCAGGCTGGGAGAGCTGGAGATACTCAGCCTGGAGACAGGAAGGCTCCAGGGAGACCTTAGAGCCTTACAGTGCCTAGAGTGAGCTGGAGAGGGACTTTGGACAAGGAGGAATGGCTTCCCACTCTTAGTGGTCAGGGTTAGATGGGATATTGGGAGGGATTTCTTCCCTCTGAGGGTGGGCAGGCCCTGGCACAGGTTGGGCAGAGAAGCTGTGGCTGCCCCATCCCTGGAAGTGTCCACGGCCAGGCTGGAGCAACCTGGGCTGGTGGAAGGTGTCTCTGCCCATGGCAGGGGGTGGAATGGCATGAGCATTGAATGTCAGGCTGCATTTTCCATGGCAAGTTCCTCAGGACACTGCAGTGCTGATAGGGAGGAGCAGGAGTTCTGTTTTTGAGGCTGAATAGGAGGAGATTTGAAACAACACTGGGTTGAGGAAAATGGGTCTGAAGTGAAGGTGTTCACTTTGATCCCCTCTCTAGCTTGGGAACATGGGGCCGTCTGCTCTACTGTTTTTGGAAGCTGGTGCCTTCTGTTGTGGCACGCTGGCATTTCGAGGGAGGGGTCACTTTTGCCCCGAGGCTCCTTGTTACCCCCACACTGGTCTCAGGGTCACCCACCTTCCCAGCAGGGAGGGCACAGACAGGGGTCCAGCTGCTCGGGTGACAGGGTGACACTTGCAGCAGGACCCTCAGCCACTGTCCCAGCCCAGGCCAGTGTCCCTGGAGGTGCCCAGGAGGGTGCCTGGCCCTGGCAGTCGGCTCATCCCGCGTTTGGGAAGCGGCGGCTTCCCGAAGGAATGAGTCACGATGCCATCTGTCCGTGGTGACACAACGTGCCGAGCCAGGAGCAAGGCTTGGCACCTTCCCTTGGATCTGTGGCTGTCCCTGCAGTGCTTCTGCTGCTCCCTGTTGGGGCCTGGCTTTGCTTCCCTCCCTGCCAGTTGGGTTTTGGCCACTGTAACAGACAGGGCAGAGCTACTGGAGGAGAGGGGGAATTAAATCCACTTAGGTGGGGTGACTGTTGTTGAAGAGAACACGTGCCTTGGTCTGATCCCTGTCCCCAGAAGACAGTCTGTGCACAGGATCACAAAGGGCTTGAGGTGGAGGTGGGTGTGGGGCTGCCAAAGCCTGGGGTATTGTTCCAACCTGGGGGCCAGGGAAGGTTTCTGCACGTGCTGTTATCCCAGGATTGGACCTGGGTGGGGATGGGCTCTCCTGGATTTAGCAGTGACACAGGACATGGTTTCCTTGAGCAGCCCATGTGTTTGTGGCAGAGAGGGTGGGAAGCTGCCTCCCATCACCAGGGTGGTGTAGGACAGGGGGGAGCAGGCAGAGAGCTCTGCTGCTGCCCCCATTTCCCCCCTGGACAGAGCAACTAATCCCACCAGTTTTGGAGCCCTGGCAGCATCTCATCTCTGAGTGAGAAGGAAGAACCCACCACACCTGTGGGCACCTGCTGCAGGTGTTGCTTTGCTGTGGAGCTGGGATGGACTTGGCACCTCTTGGAGTGGCTGGGGTGGTGATGGATCTGCTCCGTTGGAGCCCAGACTGCAGGGACCTGCCTGTGCTCGGGGAAAGGGGCAGAGCCAGGGAGGAGCATCAGCCCAGAGCCCTCTGGCTGTTGACAGGTTTTAGTTCTGAGGTGGTGTCTCATGATCTGGAAATAACACCCAGTTGTGGGCTGGGCAGCACCTCGTAGCCTTGTGGGGCAGCCTGACTTGCTTCTGTGTGAAACCCCAAGAGAACTCGGGACTGAGGCAGGGCAGGGTTTGGCAGTTCCTTGGTGCCTGGGTGTGTTTGGTGCTCTCCTACCCCTTTGGCCTGGTGCAGATGTTTGGACAGAGCATTCCTGCAGGAGGAGGGACATGGGTGAACACCAAGGGAGCGGGAAATCCCTGTGGCCTGCAGGTTTACAGGTGGGATGCCATCAGGTTTCAGAGCTCTCGGTGTAGGGTCCTGCTGGGGGCTGATTCAGTCCCTGCAGACCCAGGCAGATGTCTGTGCCCCCTGGCTTTGAGCTCCAGTCTGCTTTACTGCCCATGTGGGAGTTCAAGTGGGTTTGTTTTTTTAACAGTCATGGAATGAATAGTGTTGGAAGGAACCTTAAAGCTCATCTCATTCCAGTGCAGGGACACCTTCCACCAGCCCAGGTTGCTCCGAGCCCCTTCCAATCTGGCCTTGGACACTTCCAGGGCTGGGGCAGCCACAGCTTCTCTGCCCAACCTGTGCCAGGGCCTGCCCACCCTCCCAGGGAAGAATTCCTTCCCAATATTCCATCCATCCCTCCCCTCTGGCAGTGGGAAGCCATTCTCTGTGTCCTGTCCCTCCATCCTTTGCTCCAAGTCCCTGTCCAGCTTTCCTGGAGCCCCTTTAGACCCTGGAAGGGGCTCTCAGGTCTCCCTGGAGCCTTTCCTTCTCCAGGTGAGCCCCCCCAGCTCTCCCAGCCTGGCTCCAGAGCAGAGGGGCTCCAGCCCTTGGATCATCTCCACGACCTCCTCTGGATACATTCCAGCAGCTCCACATCCTTATGCTGGGACCCCAGAGCTGGAGGCAGCGCTGCAGGTGGGAAGTCACCTGAGCTGAGGGGGGGAAAAGGGAAAACATGCCAAGAAAAATGCTCTTTCCTGGTCTTTGCTGCCATGGGACAGGCAGAGCCACGTGTTGGGACACTGATGTGGTGAGTGAAACTGCTCAGAGCTGACACGATGTCTGTTATTTCTCCTGCAGGAACGCCAAGGTCGTGTCAAGTAAAAGGCCATTCCTCCCCAGAGACTGCAGCAGAGCCTGCATCCCAGCCATCCTTCAGAGAGACACAGAAGGAGCAAGAGTATCCCAGAGAGAATTAGGACTTTTTTTTTTCTTAATTTCATTGACTTTGAGAAGACTTTTACAAACTTGCAGTTTAAAAGAAAAAAAAAGTATTGGAGTATCACAAGACATAGGACTTAAAAAAAAAAAAAGAAAAAAAAAATCCCTTCTAGGTAGAGTAGAGGTAAAACCTGTCCCCCTTTCTTTTGGCTTTGGTTGTGATTTCAGAGCATACGCTTTGTTTTTTGTCTTTTTACTATGTTTTTTGGGATTTTCCAGTCCATAAGTGGCATATGCCTTTTTTTTTTTCTCTCAATTTTTAAACCCCACTGCTTCCCCCTTCCACCCCCTCGTGCCTCCTTCCCCTGGTTTTGACATTTGCACTTGGAACACCGAGTTGTAACATCCACCTTGCAGAGTGGAGTAACTTTTCTTTTTCTTTCCTCCCCCCCCTGGCCTGGAAAGGAAGAATTCCCCAAGGAATTTGGAGGTTTTGGCCTAAGAAGAATTAAACAAATTATCCACGAGGTTGTGTCTTAAAGGTTGTTCATTTTCCTCTGACCCTTTGTTAACTCAAAAGTCAAGTACTGAGAGTCCTAAGAGATGTTCTGTTCTTGTGCATTATACAATTTAAGTCTGGATTAATTTGATTTTTTGAAAGCTGAGAACAGTGGTTAAAAACTTGTTTTGTTTACAGGAAAATGAATTTTGGACAGAAAAAAAAAAGAAAAAAAAAACACCAAAAAAAGAAAACCAAGGAAAAAATATTGTAAAATGTGTAGTGACTTTGTTTCAGTTTCTTGTTAAGCCAATGAGGAATGGGCGTTGCCTTTCTTTTCACCATTAATCACTTCTCAATAATAAACGTGAAATCCTGTTGAGCATCACTGGTGTCTCCTGCTCCCTTCTCCTCCCTGCCAGGCATCCCACCTCCTGGAAAAATACCTGGAAATAAGGAGTGGAGTAGTGCTTTCTCCTTGGGCTTGGAGCAGGGTGCTCTCAGCTGTCTCTGGGCATCCCCAGCTCGATCTCAGGGCTTTTTCCAGCCCTTTGGGATCATTTTGACCCTGGGTGAGAGGGGCAGTGCCCACCTGGCCCTGTTCCTTAGGATTCCCTCCCATTTCCTGGCTAATTATCCAGCTCCTTCCAGGTGTGTGAAAACCTCACATCCCAAATCGTGTCTCCTGGAAAAACCACTTGTCAAGAAAATAAAAGAAAAAAGGAAATTAAAAAAAAAAAAAAAAATTAAAAAATACCAAGTTTTCTTGTTCCAGAGGGAATGAAAGAGCCACAGGCAAATCTCCACCCTGAGCCTCGTCAGCACTTCAGTGGGTGTCCTTGAAAATGGTGCTGCATTTGAAATACCCCAATTATTAAATCACAGTTGGATTCAGCCACCTGCCTGGATGCTAAATGCTCCTGGTGATCCTCACCAGAATCCCACACAGGATCGGGTGTTCCCAGCAGCTTGTTATTTTTTTATTATTAATTGCTCCTTTTGAACAGCAAACAGACAAAACTCTGTTCCAAATATTCCACCTGGGCTGGTGTTTCTGCAGGTGGCACAGCAGTTCTGTGCCCATTTGCATCTTATTAGGATATCAAATTAAAGGCAAGGTTGGTGCTTGGAACAACCTGGTCTAGCTGAAGGTGTCCCTCCACATCAGGCTGGATGATCTTTGAGGTCCCTTGAAACCCAAACAAGTCTGTGGTTCTACGATTTTACTTGTTTTCTCAGAAAGAATTTTTCTCTCCTTAATTCTAGGATGGCTTTGCCTCTTTTTGCCTCTCAGGTGGCCAAACCCCCACATTCCTCACTGGTGCCCTCGTGTGCTTTCAGAGGGAGGTAAAACCCACGTTGTTGCAAAGCTGGAGGAGGAAAGGACAGGAACTCAGCTTGAGTAAAAGCCCAAATTAATTTGTCTTAGGAATCTTAGCTGTGAATAAAAAACAAAGCTGGAGAAAGGAGTTTTTGGGCTGTGCCTGCAGGTGTTTGTGTGCTGCTTTCACTGTTGGTCAGGCAATTTCTTCCCCTTTTTGGTCTTCAAGTGACAACCCAAGAGATGTGAGAGGAAGAAGAAGATGGGGCTTGAAACCCATGACACTTCAGCTGCAGGTGTGTTGACTGCAATTATTTTTATTTAAGGAAAGAAATAACTTTATCTGCTGGTCAGATCCTTGTCCTCTAACCTGGGACAAGCTGCTGCTTAAAGTTCCCCTGGAAATCCAGTCTGGATCTGGTCCTGTTCTTCTCTAAACTGGGACAAAACTAGGAATTTTCTAGTATAGCTGTGGAGTTTATTACTGTAAGTTCCTCAGGAAAAATACAAGCTCATGAGGGAAGGAAAAGGAAAAGCTGCTTTGCTGCTGTGCTTCCCAAAATTGTATAAATCCCTGGAGCTGTGTAAACTTGGGCTGGGCCTTTGCAGGGACCAATTTGGGGTTTTCCAAACTTTGCAAACACCCCAAATTCCTGGAAGGAAACAGCTCGGTCGAGCCCTGGAGGCAGCAGAGTCCAGGCAGGGGGGCTTGGGGCTCAGGTTTGGTGCTGTGGCTCAACACCCGGAGCTGCCCCTGCTGTGTTTGCTTGAGAAAAGGAAATTCCCAGATTCCCTGCTAGAATCGTGGCATCGTTTGGGTTGGGAGAACCCTCTGGGATCAACAAGTCCAACCATGAACCCAGCACAGCCACGTTCACTGTTCAGGGGGGATGCAGGAGGGGTGGGGGGACACAGGAGCTGTGGGAGGATGAGGATGGGGATGCAGGGACAGGGACAAAGGCTCATCCAGCCCGGGTGGGGGGATTCTGGCAGCCTGGGGGGACAGCAGGGACAAGAGCAGCAGCAAACCCTCAGTGGTGACGGTGTTTTCCAGGAGGAATTGCCCGGCAGGAGAGAGCAGGATGTGGGGACAAGCAGCTTGTCCTTGTGCTCCGTGCAGGGACAGCAGCAAAACGCACCCTCGGAGGGGGGAAACAGCTGGGAAAAGGGTGTCGATGTGGCCAGGCTGATCCTTGTTCTCCTTCGCCTCTTCTCCCACTAACGAAGGTAATGGGATTTCGCCTCCTCCCTCCATCCAAGGCTGTGTTCCCCCTTCCCACTCCACCGACTCCAGCTCCTCCCAAGGCAGCAGCACCATCTCCTGGAGAGGGATGACCTGGGAAGGGCCTTAGGGATGGGGCTCTATGGGCTGGGAGGGGGATTTTGGGGGGCTCTGGGCTTGCATCCCCTCCCCCCCCTCAGTCCCGGGGTCCACAGTGCTGCCCTGGGGTCCAGCATGGCCGAGGGGGGGCCCGGACCCCACTCCTGGGTTTTGGGGAGGCTTTGGGGGGACTCAGCCATGGGGGTCCAGACCCCATTGTTGGTTTTTTGAGGGGACTCAGCCATGGGGGTCCAGACCCCACTGATGGTTTTTGGGAGGACTCAGCCATGGGGGTCCAGACCCCATTGTTGGTTTTTTGAGGGGACTCAGCCATGGGGGTCCAGACCCCACTGTTGGTTTTTGGGGAGGCTTTGGGGGTTCAGCCGTGGGGATGGGGGGGCTGAACCTGTCCTGGGGTGACCCTGGGGCTCTGCCAGCCCCGTTAACGATTGACGGTGTCGGGACACACCGGGACTCTGCCCCTGTCCCTTGGGGTCACCCCCGGTCGGGGTCCACTGCCCCAGCCCCATCCTGCCCCCACACACCCTCTCCCCCCCGGGGGTCCTACCAGGGGGTTCCCCCGGGGCTGTGCACCCTGTCCCCAAGTCCCTGTGTCCCTGTGCCCGCCCCTCCTGTGCCCCCCGAGGTGACCCCGCTCTGGGCCAGGCTCTGCCTCCCACACCCTGCTCCCTCCCAGTGCTCCCAGTTACCTGCAGCTCCCAGTTTGAAGGGAGGGACAGCCCATTTCTGGGGGGCCATGCAGGGTGTGGGGGGGCTCCCCAGCCCTGCCGAGGCTCTGCCAGGCAGAGCACAGAGGATGACAGTGACAGGTACTGGGGGATGGGAGGGGGGTGGCACCCTGGACCCCCCCTCCAGCACCCTTGTGTGGTTTTGGGGGGCTGCTCTGGGAGTGTCGGTGCTGGGGACACTGGGACCCTTTCAGGGGACACAGAGATGCCCCTGGGGCAGCACCAGGCAGGGCAGGGGGTACCAGAGCAACCCTGAGACCCCCATAGGGGCTCAACTGGGGTCAGGGTGGCCATGAGAGGACAGATGGGCCAGAAGGGGTCCTGGTGTCCCCAGAAGGTCATAATGTCTCATGAGGAGGGTCCCCAGGAGCTGGAGGGGACAGGGACAGGAGCAGGTGGGACAGACCAAGGGTCCTGAGCCCGTGTCCCCCCCCAGCCACCCACGCTGTCAATGGGAACCCCACGGTGCCACCGTTCCCAGCGGAGATGGAGGCGGCGATTTTTGGTGAGTGGTTCCTCTGGCTCCAGGGGAGGGAGGTCCCCACAGCCAGGGCTGCCCCCCGAGCGCCCCCAACTCCAAGAGAGGGGGGTCCCCACAGCCAGGGCTGCCCCCCGAGCCCCCCCAGCTCCAGGAGAGGGGGGTTCCCATGCCCAGGGCTGCCCCCCAGGCTCCCCCAGAGCCAGGGGAGGGGGGTCCCCATGGCCAGGGCTGCCCCCCGAGCACCCCCAACTCCAAGAGAGGGGGGTCCCCATGGCCAGGGCTGCCCCCCGAGCCCCACCAGCTCCAGGA
>VXAU01004788.1:51967-66684 GCA_013399695.1 Formicarius rufipectus | reverse complement strand
GGGGCCACCCCCCTTCATCCCGCCTGGGGCCACCCCCCTTCATCCCGCCTGGGGCCACCCCCCTCATCCCACCTGGGGACATCCCCCTCATCCCACCTGGGGCCACCCCCCGGACCCACAGGTGCTGGTGTCTCGATGCTTGCGCCGCCCCCGACCGTCTGTTTTTTTTGGGGTCCTCCTCCCGACACCCCGCAGGTCACCCTGAAGTGGGGGGGCTGTTTGCACCCTCCGAGCAGCCCCAGCGTGTGTTTTTCTGGGGGGCGAAACCTGTAGAAATGGGCAAAAGGCTGCTTTAAAGCCTCTTTCAAAGCTCCACGTGCCTCCCCGGGGCCGGAACATCCCCCTGCATCGCCCCGGAGTCAGGGCGTCCCCCTGCATCCTTGGGGCCAGAGCATACCCCCCATTCCGAGGGTCAGGGCATCCCTCTTTTCCCCTCAGGATCAGGGCATGCCCACCCTCCCAGGGGCCAGGGCATCCCCCCGGAGCATCAACCCCACGTCTCCATCCACTGTCGAGCTCCTGTGCTGGAGTCAGCCCCGATGGGACTCGGAGGGCTCCCCTGGGACTAAAGCCAGGGGAGTATTTTTAGCCTTCCCCCAAAATCCCCGGCAGCGTTTGTGGGAAGGCTGGAGGTGGCGGGGGGTGCCTTCGTCCCCCTTCTCCCGCCTGGAATAAAGGCAGTTTCCAGCTGGTCCTGTGGCTTTTGCCAACTCCTCTTAGCGAAGGAATGGCTTTGAAGGAGAGCCAGGGCTGGCGGGGAGTGGGGGGCCCCAGGTGCCGGGGCTGGTCGGATCCCTGGAGACTGCGGGATGGGCGTCCCGGGGCTGGAAATCTGGGAACATGCCATGGAGCATCCTGGTCCCCGCCGGCACATGCTGGTCACTGCCACGGATCTTCCTGCCGTGAATCTTGCTCTCAGCTGGGAAGGGGGAGGCAGCTCCAGCCAGGAGGGAGCAGCAGGAATTTTGTTTGGCTGCTTGGAGAGGCTGCAGTTGAGAGGGACGGGGATGGAGGGGAGAGGCGTCCCCCAGGGATGGCAGGGGGTCTCTGTGGAGTTGGCTTAGTAAAGCTCCAGCGAGCATGAGAGAGCTGGGAATCGTGACTGGTGTCATGTGCCATGGGGGGCACGGGGCTGAGCCCCCTAAACCACTGGAGGCTGCAGGGAGGGACCAAACCCCTGCCTGGGCTTTTGGAATCTCCATGTCCCAGCACGAGGGGAAGAGGGAAATCCAACCAAACTAGCCCCATGCCACCCTCAGAGCCCTGATGGGGCAATAGCATTGGGCAAAGGGGGGTGGTCAGTGACGGATTTGGGGAGGGCTGGAGGGTGGAAGAGACTCTGTGGCCAAACCAAGCTGTGGTCACCACCCCACATCCTGATGGCTTGGTGAACAGGAGGGAGTGAGGGATCCTGGTCTTATTGCTGGGTGTGAAGAGGTGACCGTGTCCCACCAGGTCCCTGAGACAGACCACAGCCACGTGCACCCATCTGGGAGCAGGTCCCAAATCAAGGGGACAGGAGTGAGCAGGGTGAGCACTGGAGACTGGTGCTCACGACTGAGGAAACATCCTGGTGTTGGCCGGAGCTGCTCCGTGCCTCAGTTTCCCTCCTGGAATTAAAAAAGGCTCTTTCACCTTCCAGGAGGTTTTTATGACTTCAGGGTCCTCGGGGCTGCTGTGCAGACATAACCCAAGGTCTCTGGAGAGGGCTGGAAGGTCGGATCCAGCCCTTGGTGTTTGGGGCTGGGTGCTGTGTGCATGTCAGAGGGCACTGGGCACCTCCAGGCTGGCACGGGGTGACATGGCAGAGCTGGCAGGTGAGCTCCCAGCTCACGCTGTCAGTTCATCCAGGCCAGCACCCCATCCTGCTCCCAGCCTGGCAGTTTGTCACCCCAGCCCTGGCACCTGTGGCAGCTCCTTCGCCGGGCGGCACGAGCCGGTGCCAGGGAGGGATGCAGAAGAATGGCCCCCATTGACCATCCTGCCCGGGGTCCCCAGGCTGTCAGCCCAGCTGGTGGGTGTGGATTCATCCCTTCCTCCATCCCACAGGGAATCTCTCCTGCTCCTGTCCCTGCTGTGCCAGTGTCCTCAGCTGCCCTGTGACCCGCAGCCCTTGAGCTGGGGTGATGGGTGCTGTGATGTGGGGGGTTGCAGACATCTCTGCTCCAGAGGCTTGTCCCTTTGCAGCCAAGGCCTGTGTTCCCAGCAGCCAGGCTGGTACATGAGGGATGCCAGCACTGCCCAGGATGGGGCAGCACCATGAAGCTATTTCCTCTGCATTTACCACCCCAGTGCCAGGCTCTGTCTGCCCTGTCCCCATGGGTACACTCATGGACCCTTCCCAGAAGCTTTGTATTCTTCCCTGAATTACCCCTGTTCTACATGAGCCCCACATTCAGCCTCCTGCAGCCTTGAGCTGGCACCAGGATGAGCTGCCCCGTCCTGGACACTCAGAGCAGTTTCTTCCCCTGTTTGTCTGGTGATGCATCCAGAGCATCTCATGCTGCCTCAGTTTCCCCTTCCTGAGACTACTCCAGCTTTGCAAGCCTGGAGCATCCAGGCATCCAGCCATGGCTTCCCCCTGAGGCAGGGAATACCTCTGCTCTGGAGAGCTTGATGTGCCTGGATTTGGTGCACAGAGGGGCCACGGGGGGCTTTGTGCACCCCAGCATCCCCCACACTGTAGATGCATTGCAAGACCTCTCTGGGTGGGGGGTTTGGCTTCCACTGAGTTCAGCCCCAGTTCCCTCCCAGCTGGCTCATCCTGGCCAAAGCTCATCCACAGCATCCCATCCAGCAGGAGAGCCTGGGAGAGCAGCACCACAGCCAGGCTGACCCTGCTGTCAGGAAATCAGCCTTGACATCAGCCCCAAAACCTTCGGCAGAGCTCGAGCAGAGAGAGAGCCTCTTTATTGTAATTCCTCCGTGGTTTCATCCCTCGCCCTTCTTGCTGTTCACGCCCTCTAAATATTTCCAGCCTGTTATCATGGCTCTGGTACCTGCAGCCAAGCCAGCCTTAACCCTTTCCTGTTGCTGGGCCAGCCTGTGTTTGGTGGTGTTGCCGCAGCCCCTCGGCCTGGGGTTGGGTTGGGATTGAGTTTGTCATGGTGCTCGGGGGACAAAAAGGGGGTTGGGAGGGATGGGGGACCAGCTTGGGGAGGGGGAAGGCTCTAAACCAGTGCAGGATGTGGCTGCTGGGGCTACAGGAAAGCTCACGGTGCTGGGAGCCACAGGCAGGACCTTGTATGAGCTCAGGGTGGGGGGATTGTGGAAAGCCACATCCCTGGTTGTGGGGTAGTTGTGGTTTAGCACACAACTGGCACAGAGGGTTGTGGGATTTAGGTGCCCATCAGTGGGGAGCGGGTGCTGTTTTTGGCTCTGGGGGGAGCTGGGCATCCTCTCGTGCTGTGCCTGGTCCTGAGCCCTGGGGAGGGGCTGATGTGCTACGTCATGCTTCATCTCCTCCTCAGTTGAAACAGCCCCTGCAAGACCCAGGGAGGCATTTTCTGTGGTTGCTGGTGGCTGCAGGGATCCAAAGAGCCTCTCACCCCCTGTTACTGTCTTGCTCAAACCTTCCTCTCCGGGGGCAGCCAAAGCCCTGCCTGGCAGCAAAGCAACAGGGACCACATCCCCAGGATGCCCCCAGCTCCTTTCCCAGCCCTGGGAGCTTGGATCCTGCCCCACACATCTGCATGGCAGAGCTGCAGCCTTTCCAAGGGCCAGCTGGGCTGGGGGAGCGGTGGCCGCGCTCGGGAACGAGCTCCGTTTGTTTTCTCTCTTTGCTTTTGCAGAGCCTGGATGGGGACCAAGCTGTGCTCCAGAGGATCAGGAAATATGTGAAAGCCATTCACATCTCTGGGCTCAGTGAGTTGGCCTTTGAGGAGTGGTGGGGACCGTGGGGGTTGGTGGGGGCCGTGGCAGTGCCGTCTTCCACCAGTGTTGGTCACGCCAGACAGTGGGGTGGCCCCAGGTGCTGGCCAGCCTGAGAGCACTTGGTACTTGGGTGATGCCAGCCAGCCTGGCAATGTGCTAAGGTGCCAAAAATTGTCCTAAAACAATATGAAAATTGGAATTGAGGGCCTTAGGAAGGTTGTTTTGGACATACCGGTGCTGTCCTCCAACAGGATCAGCTCAGCTTTGCTACGGGGGGATGGGGACACAAGTGCTGGGTGCTGGTGGCACCTCATGATGTGACTTGGCAATATGCTAAGGTGCCAAAAACAGCCTGAAAGATATGTAAAAAGGGGAATTGAGAGCCTTAGGGAGGTTGTTTTGGGCACACCACTGCTGTCCTGCAGCAGGACCAGCCCAACTCTGCTGTGCAGGGATGGGGAGGTGGGTGCTGGTGGGACCTCACGGTGTGACCATGACAGATGCTGCAGGGCCACCCCATGTCCCTCTCTGGTGTCTCCCCATACAGCCCACGTGGAGAATGAGGAGCAGTACAGCGAGGCCCTGGAGAACTTTGGCAACAACCACCTCTCCCAGAACAACCACGAGCTCTCCACTGGTTTCCTCAACCTGGCTGTCTTCACCCGCGAGGTCACCGCGCTCTTCAAGAACCTGGTGAGCCACTCCAGGTCCATCTGGATTTGGGAACTAGCCCCCCTTCCCAGTGCAGCCCTCCTCCTCCCAGTTTCATGCAGCAATCCCCTCCTCCCATCCTGGGGCTCCGGGACACATTCCCAGTGCTCCCAGACCATCTGATACCCTCATTACTGGATTTACAGCTCATTCCCAGCTCCCTGGGGCTGTCGACCCTGGGATCCGATGGGCAGCTGGGACTGCTCTTTTCATTTTTTCCCCTTTTTTCTTCTTTTTATTTTTTTTCCTTTTCATTTTTTTTTCTCACATCAATTGCATCTCTGATCTCTCTTGCCAAGAGTAAATCAAAGCCATGCTGGGCTGTGCAGTGGGGCCGTGGGGAGCAGGCAGAGACGGCTGTGAGCTGAGCCAGCTCTGCCTTCCCCACCTTGGGAATGGCTCTGCTGGAAAACTCAGTTCCTGAATGGACCTGGAGCTGTGCACACCCAGCAGCAAAGCCCCATGTGGCTCTCTCTTCATTCCCTTTCGAATCCCCCTCTCCAAGGAGGGATTTTGGGCCCTGGCTCTGTTTAAGGAGGAGATTGATTTCTGCTGCCCTTCCCCCAGCAAGAATTTCAGATTTTTGGCGTCTCCTCTCCCAGTTTCCCCAATCTGGGCCTCCCTGCTCCTCCCCTTCCCCATCCTGGCTGTCCCAGCCCACCCAGACCCCCGTGCTCCAGTGGAGCTCTGCAGAACTTGTCCTGGAAGAGGAGTCAGACCAGTTCTGGGGGCCCCCACCTCCTTCCCCACATGCTGCTGAGCTAAGTTATGTGCCAGGACCCTCAACCACATCCTAAAAGCTGTATTTCCCCTCCTGGAGTCTCCCTGGAACTGTCTGAAGTGGGGTGCCCCATTCCCCCTTGTTTGGATCTCATCCTTTGCCCCCAGGGTTTATTTTCTCCTCAGGGGACTTAAAACCTTTAAAAGGAATCTGGGTGCAGCAGGGAGGTCTCCTGTGGGTGCTGGGGCTGCTCTCACAGCTCTGAGATGGGGTGCACAGAGGGATGCCAGGACTGCAGTGGGCTCCTGTGTCCCCACCGGTTCCCCCTGCCTGGCACTGGTGGGGATGGTGGTGGCTGAGCTGACGTCCCCAAAGCCCAGGAAAGGGGCCCATTTTGGGAAGCCCCTTTGACATTGGGGTGCTCTTTGCATCACGGGGCCGTGGAGGGGCTTGTGGCGTTCCTGGGTGTGGGGACAGGGACGAGGTGTTGATGGAGGGGGAACAGTTTTGTTTTTGGCAGCCTCGGTGCTGATGTGGTTTGTGGGAAGGGCCCCTGCGTCAGACATCTTGCAGCCAGCTCCAACAAGCCCCAGCCTGCCCCGTGCCTGCATCCTGGATCCAGCCCTGCTTCCAGCCTCTTTAACCCTTCCTGGGGCAGTGATGGAGCTGAGTGGAGGTCCCTGGCACCGGGAAGGACCTGGGGCTATGGCTCCTTGACCTCCCCCACCACGGGGTAACCCCATCTCTGCCTTTTGCAGGTGCAGAACCTGAACAACATCGTGTCCTTCCCCCTGGACAGCCTGCTGAAGGGGCAGCTGAGGGATGGCCGCCTGGTGAGTCCCCCCAAACCCTGTCCCCTCATTTGGGGACACACTGCAGTGAGACCCCTGCTATGGACACGGCTCATGCCTGTGGGCAGAAGGAAGGAGCAAGTACCAGGGGCTCGAAGGGAGCAGTGAGGGTTGGGTGTGGTGGCAGCAAGGGGTGAAGACCCACTGGGGACATCCCCTGTCCCCAAGGGGTGCAGTGATGCAGAGCAAAGCCCTCGGCTGTTTCGGTGCCACCGTTCTCTCGCTTTCCCTGACAGCTGCTCCCTCCTCTCTCCTTTGCCACAGGACTCCAAGAAGCAGATTGAAAAGGCCTGGAAGGATTATGAGACCAAAGTGTAAGGAACACGCTGCCTCCAGCAAAATCCACCTAATCCTGCTCTGCACAAAGGTGTTTTGTCCCCAGGGGTGGAGCCGGGCACCGATGCTGCCAGTTTGTCGTTGGGAACGCTCTGCTTGAGCCTTTCCCAAAGGGGAGAGGGACAAGGAGAGGGGCTGGAGATGTTTCCCCCTGGTCCCATTCCCAGTGCAGCCTCCATCAGGGGACACCCCTCAGAGCAGGGGTGTGTGCAGCTCACCACCATCCCGGTCCACAGGGGGAAGATGGAGAAGGAGAAGGAGCGGTCGCGCCTGGCCGGGGTCATCCAGGCTGAGCCGGCGGCCACGGAGGTGGCCGAGGACATGCAGAAGGAGAGGAGGCTCTTCCAGCTCCACATGTGTGAGGTGAGGGCTGTGCTGGGGGGCTACAGGGGCTGCTCATCCCTGGGGGGGACCAGGCGGTGCTGCTCTGCTGTCCTATGTGAGGACATCAGAGCGTGTCCCCGTCCCCACCACGGTGCCACGGGGGTGCTCTCGTGGCTGTTCCCATCCAGTTGTGTCCCTGTATGGTCCCAGCTCAAGGAATCCCCATCCCATCCCCAAATTGGGGTTCCTGTGGGATGCAGCTTCAAATAGCACCCATGGCACCTCATGAAGGTGACCTCTTATTGAAATTGAGGCACCTGTGATCCCACCTGTGTCCTTCCAGCCCAGGTCCTACCCCTTCAGTGGGAGTGGCATTTGGGGCAGAAAGTGAGCTTTTTGGCTGACATCCCTGAGCTTGTCTTTGTGGTTCTGCCCTATCCTCAAAACTGCTCCTAGTTTTGGTTAGGGAGGACTCATGAGTCACCCCAGGTCCCCATGGCAGTCCCACATCCTGCAGTCCATGCTCAGGAGATGAGGCTGGAGACCCCATTTCGGACCCCCCCGCAGCAAGGAGGAGCCCAGGTCTCCCGGGCTCCGGACATTCAGCAGACCCATAAACCTCCTGAGAGTGCCACAGAGCAGGGAACACATCCCCAGTGAGTTGTTGCAGGTCTCTCCCACTTTGCCGAGGGCCCGGTGCTGCCCTGTGCCCCTCCCAGCAGAGGGGCAGGGGGTTGTGGGGAGGAGGCTGTGCCCGCCGAGGAGCTGGGACGGGGCCAGATGAGTCACTGCCTTGAATAGCTGCACTGTGGGATAAATAACAGCACACGGAGAGGCAGCCGGAGCCGGGCACAGTGGCTGCGTGTGAGTGGGGTACGTGCGCGTGGGAGCTGCTGCTGGCCCTGGGAATGGGGGGCAGCTCTTTTAGGGGGGCGTGTGAGGCACGTGGGTCTCTAGGGAAGTGGGTTTTGCTGTTTCCTGGGGTGGGGACGTGGTCCTGTTTCACCCCGCGGGGTGGTTACGTCTCCCCATCGTGGGCCGTGTCGCACTCCCGGGGCTGTGGGTGCAGCTGGATCAGCACCCAGGGGTGCTGGGAGCATCCCTTTGCACCCCAGGGTGTTGGTGGCAGGGCAGGGACATCCCATGGGAGCTGGGCATCTGTGGCCTTTTCCCAAGGTGGGACTTGGTTCAGGGAGTGCAGTCTCGTGACGTTGACTTGGCATCTCCAGCTTGCACGGTGCAGTTTAGCAAAGTTTAACCACCCTCCCCAGCCCAGTGACCCCTCAGGGTGTTCAGAGTGCCCAGAGCACCAGGAGACTCCATTCCAGAGGCTATATCCCACCCTGGAAAGCCCCTGGACCCCAGGGCTGCCTTCCCCTCCCTGCGCCTCCTGCTCAGAACCATTCCAGCAGCTGGAGAGGGACTTGCAGGGGGAAAAATCTCTTCCCCTCCTTATTTTGCTCAGGGTGAGTGAGACTCTGGGTCTGTCCTTCCCTGCCTGCAGCTGATGGATGGGTTTGATGCACGAAGCTGCAATTCCCCATCCCACAGGACACCTCTGCAGACCTCCAGGGCTGGTGTGCTGCAGGTGCTCTCTGCTTGGAATCTGATTTTTTGGGAATAAAAGGGCCATGACTTAAAAAACATTTGGGCTTTTTTTTTTTTTTTTCCCTTCACAAGCTGCCTTGAGTTTTGGTTATTTATTAACTCCAGAAGTAATGAGCAGCAGGAGAAGCGTGCTTGGCTGGAAACCCCAGAGGCCTCAGTCCTTGAACTTTCCAGGTCTTGGAGGACTTCCAGAGCCAGGTTTTTTGAGGGTGGTCCCCAGTGAGCTGCCGTCAAATCCAACATTGTGACTCGACTCCTTGAAGCCCAGCCAGTGTTTTAACCCTCCTCCCCATGCCGGGAAGGGAAGCGAGGGCTGGGCAGGCTCTTGCTCTTTCCTCTGGGATGTTTTCAGCTGGTCCTTGTCTCTGTCACCTAATGGGGTGTCTTCTCCTCCTCCAGTACCTGCTGAAAGCCAGCGAGTCTCAGATGAAACAGGGACCAGATTTCCTGCAGAGCCTCATCAAGTTTTTCCATGCTCAGCACAAGTAGGTGCCACCTGGATGCAGGTGGTTCATCCCTGGGGCCTGTTGTCATCCTTAGGGGGTTCCATGGGAATCTGGGGGCTCCTTCTGGTCATCCCAGTTCCATAAAGGTCTTGGTGGAAGTGCTGGGCAGAACCCATCATTCTCTGGTTGTATCTGCAAGGTTGAAATGTGCTTTGTTGGCTTGAGGAGCTATAAACGTGTCCATGGGGCTGGGGGAAGGGGGTTGGCTCGGGATAGATCTGATGATTTGGTTTCTGGATAGGTTTCCAGGGATGAGTTCAGCTGAGCCTCTCCAGCATCAGCTGTGGGGCTCATAATGAGGGGCTTTGGGGCAAGGATTAACATCCCCTTGCCTTTCCCATTGCTCCGTGAGGCTGGAGTGGGTGCCATCATCTCCTCCAGCCCTCAGTGGGGAAACTGAGGCAGGGAGGGACAGTCCTCCTGGATAAAGGGGTGTCCTTGACTGGAGCTGTGACCCAGAGACCTCCAGGATGTGGCCTTTAGCAGTGCTGCTCCCCAGTGAGACGAGCTGGGATTGAACAGGAGGCCAATCCTGCATCCCAAACACCCCAAATATTTGGGGTATCCAGACCCCCATAGGCTGGGCTTAGCCTTTGCTGGGCTCTCTCCAGATCCCCCTAGCTGGGGAACCACAAAGCAAGAGCAGCTTCCCAGTTGGGTGGGGGGGGGGTTGCCATGATCTCCTGCCACATTTCCTCTTAAGAAAACCCTCTTTTTTCCCCTCCATCCTCCCCGTCTGCATCTTAATCATCCTCAACAAACACCCAGTTTCTTCCAAGACGGCTGGAAGGCTGCCCAGAACCTCTACCCCTTCATTGAGAAGCTGGCTGTGTCCCTCCACGCGGTGAGTCCCACACACTGCCAGCCACCCAGGCGTGTCCCCTGGGATGCCACCCCCCTGTCCCCATGCCAGCCCCTGAGAGTGCCCCTGCTCAGCACAGCAGTGAGAGCAGCTCCTCCCTTTCCAGCTCCACCAGGCACAGGAGGAGGAGGTGAAGCAGCTCACGCAGACCCGCGATTCCCTCCGCAGCATCCTGCAGCTGGAAAACAAGGAGGCAAGACCCCTGGGATGGGCAGGGGATGGCTGGGAAGGAGTGTTGGGAGAGTGCTGGGTACCCTGGGATTGGGTTGGGGTGAATCTGGGGAGCAAAGGAGACATCCACGGGAACAAAGCAGACCTGGGAGATGTTTGGATGCTTTGGAGGGCATGAGGGTGTCTGGAATCCTGCTGGATGCTGCACACACTTAAGGTTGAGGTCACTTGGAGCAGCCACCCCTGTGTCTCTCGCTTAGCTTTTTAACTGCCTTTTTCCAGGAAAACCTGAGCAGGAAGAACTCTGGCAGTGGCTACAGCATCCACCAGCACCAGGGGAACAAGCAGTATGGGACGGAGAAGTCGGGATTCCTGTACAAGAAGAGTGATGGGTGAGGATGAGTGTTATCCCAGAGAGCTCCCAGCTCCATCCCGGTGTTTTTGATGCTCATGGGAGGCCCCAGAGCTGGGATCCCACAGCCCATGCCTCAGCAGGACGTTTTGGGCTGTGTGAGTTACAGGCAGCACAGCCCCACATGACCATGCCAAGGGCTGCCGTGGGAAGTTTGGGATGTGGATGTGAGCGACGAGGGCTGTGCAGTCCTCACTCTTCCTCTTCCTCCTCCTCAGGATCCGCAAAGTGTGGCAGAAGAGGAAGTGTGGTGTGAAATACGGCTGCCTGACCATCTCCCACAGCACGGTGAGGAGCAGGGGGGGCCTCACCCTGCAGCCCTGACCCTTCTTTGTGCACCCTTTGAGCCTCAGAGCCTGTTGGATTTCAGGTTTAGTTTTTTCCCAAACTGGTCTCACATCGTCCTGGCTTGACATTTAACACGTGATGGGACTGGAAAGTCTAAGGGAGGGTCCCCTGCGTCTGAAAGGGGTCCGTGGGAGGGAAGGCTGGGTTTGGTTGGGGCAGCGAGTTGGGCGAGGAGGGTCCAGGCAAGCCCAAAGGGGACAGGGGGTTTGGGAAGGTGGTGCTTCCCCCTGGCGTTGGAGCCTGGAGACTGCAGCAGGGACAGAGGACGTGGGTCAGGGACATCTCGGAGTCCTGTGCTCCTGCAGAGGGTCGGACAGGGTCTGACTCTCCTGGTTATCCCAAGAGGAACCATCTGTGGTGGTGGTTGTCCCACCGCAGTTGCTATCGGAGGTGGTGACACCCAGCTCTTGGTGATGCCCATCCCACCCCTTTCCCAGTCCTTGAACCCACCTCCATCCTCTCACCCTGCAGATAAACCGTCCCCCTGTCAAGCTGAACCTCCTCACCTGTCAGGTGCGGCCCCACAGCGAGGAGAAGAAATGCTTTGACCTGGTGACACGTGAGTGCCCGAGGTGGGGGGCATGGCTGGGGTGGGGTGTTTGACCCAGAGGTGGAGGCTGTGGTGGGAGCTCTTCCTTTTTGCCATGAGTTTTCCCTCTGGAGCACATGGGCACCCCCTTTGAACTCGTCTCTGGGTGCCTCCCTGGCTGTCTTTATGAAGGAAGGAGTAAGCTCTCCAAGGAGATCCAGAAAACTTGGATTAAAAGAGGTTGTGACAGGGCTTAGGTGATGGGAGAGTCACGTGCAGTGATTTTATTTTTAATTAAGCAGCTCTTTTGGAGTGGTTTCATCGGATTCTTACTGTCCTGGGCACCCCTAAATCATAGAATGAATCACAGAATGTTTTGGGTTGGAAAGGACCTTAAAGACCGTCTCGGTCTACTCCCTTTCATGGGGAGGGACACCTTCCACTAGCCCAGATTGCTCCAACCTGGCCTTGAACACTTCCAGGGATGGGTCAACCACAATTTCTCCCCTTTTCCCTCTCTCCTCATCCCTGCAGACAACAGGACATACCACTTCCAAGCAGAGGACGAGCAGGAGTGCGTTGTGTAAGTGTCACAGCCCATCCCCACTCCTTGAGCTGCCAGATCCCTCTCTGCCTCCCCCATCCTTCTCTTCCTCCTCCTCCCTCCTGCCCAGGTGGGTCTCTGTGCTGCAGAACAGCAAGGATGAAGCCCTGAGCAATGCCTTCAAGGGGGATGTGGGCAGTGGGGCTGCAGCAGGCGCCGGGGTGGACGGTGGTGTCCAGGAGCTCACCAGGCTGGTCATCAACGAGGTGAAGAACATGCCAGGGAACAAACAGTGTTGTGACTGCGGGGCCCCAGGTAGGTCAGGGTGTCCCCTACACCCTGGGTGTGGGTCAGGGACCCACAGGGGTCACAGCAGCCCGTGGGGCTGGCTGTGATACTGAGTCCCCTGTGCTGCTCCCACCGCAGACCCCACGTGGCTCTCCACCAACCTGGGCATCCTGACGTGCATCGAGTGCTCCGGCATCCATCGGGAGCTGGGGGTGCATTATTCCCGCATCCAGTCCCTCACCCTGGATGTCCTCAGCACCTCTGAGCTGCTGGTAAGCTGCTCCCTGAGCCTGGAGGTTTCGTGGCCACTGAGAACTTCCCTCCGTGGCTCCCAAACTTTCTGGGATGTGATGTTAATTCCTTCTTCTCCATTCCCAGTTTGCTCCAGTGTTTGCAAACTTGCCCCAGTTTCTCCAGCGTGGTGGTCTGGGCAAGAGGGGAGCTTTCCAACCCCATTTCCTAAGGAAGGGGATGCTGGAACTGCTCCCTCCTAAAACAGGCCTCCTCTGCCATGAAAGAACATCCCTGGCAGAGATGCTGCTCTGGGAGGGTCCTGGGTGGATCCAGTGGATTCCTTCCCTCTGGGATGGGATCTGGCTGGAGCAGGGTGAGTGTGGCCAGGAGGGCTTGTCTCCCCCCATTCCTCTCTCTCCATAGCTGGCTGTCAGCATTGGGAACACTCGTTTCAATGAGATCATGGAGGCCACGCTGCCCACACAGGACTGTCCCAAGCCCTCGGCTGGCAGTGATATGTAAGTTGGGTGCAGGATGGGGGCTCAGGGTGGACTGGGAGAAGGAGGAGAAGGAGGAATAGGAATGCATGGTGTGTGGTCTGTCCTTGATCCCATGCTGCTGCCCATCAGCTCTAAGACAGCTCTGGGATGTGAGAATGGAGAATCTTTGTGTCATCCCCTGCATTTTGGTGGGGATCCGCACCTATTTAGAGCTTTCCCCTTGATCCCGAGGCTTCAGAAGGAAGCAGGAGCACAGGGTGCCCCTGGCTGTGGTGGGAACTGGAGGGGTCTGGTCTCCATGGCCACCCAAGCCCCCTTTCCCACAGGGCTGCCCGCAAGGAATACATCGTGGCCAAGTACATGGAGCGACGCTACGTCCAGAAAAGCAGCCGGGATGATCCCCACCGCCTCTGGGAAGCCATTCGTGCCCGTGACCTCCTGGCCCTGCTCCAGGCCTTTGCCGAGGGGCATGACCTGGCCAAGCCCCTGGCCAGCCCTGAGGGCCAGGTGAGTCCCACACCTGGGGGCATGGATGGATTTCCTCCCCCTGGGTGTCTGTGCTTGGGGTTTTCCCAGGCTTTGGTTGATGATGTGCCCTTGGGAAGATGAGCATCCACAGGTCCAGCATGCCTCTCTCCCTCAACTTGTGGGAGATGAGCATCCTTGGGTCCAGCTCTCCTCTCCCCTCCATCCATGGAGAAGATGAGCACGCATATGTCCAGCTCTCCTTTTTTTCTCCATCTGAGGAAAGGATGAGCATCCATGCATCCTTCTCTCCATCCAAGAGGGAGATGAGCATCCTTGGGCCCAGCTCTCCTTTTCCCTCCATCCTGGGGGATATGAAGATCCTGAGGCTCATCTCCCCTCTCCCATCTCGTGGCAGGACCCGGGGGAGCTGGCGCTGCATGTGGCCGTGCGCCACGCCGACAGATCCTCCCTGCCCTTGGTGGACTTCATCATCCAGAACGGGTGTGTTCCCAAGGGTTCCCAGTGTTCCCTGCCTGCTCCCACATGGCAGGAGGGTGCAGGAGACCTGTGTGCCCTTGAGCCTTGACTCTCCTGCCCGTGGCCCTGCACAGGGGGACGCTGGACCGGGTGACACAGGATGGCAACACGGCCCTGCACTACAGCGCGCTCTACAACCAGCCCAACTGCCTCAAGCTGCTCCTGAAGGGCAAAGCTGCCTTCACCACGGGTATGAGGCTGGGCCTGGGGGGCTTGGGGGTCTCTGGTGGGAGTGGAAAGGCTGTAAATCTGGATTTGTCCCCCTTTGTCCCTCGGGCAGTGAATGCGGCGGGTGAGACGGCTCTGGATGTGGCGAGGAGGATGAAGCACAGCGAGTGTGAAGAGCTGGTAGGTGGGATGAGGGGATGGGGGAGATGCTCAGGATGGGGAGAGGGGACTGAAGCACCTGGGGAGGGCTCTCATGGGGGTGGAGGGGCTGCTGGGGCCTCTCCCCTCTGTGCAGAGACCCCCTGACCTTCCCTGTGCTGAGATGCCCTGACCTGCTCCCATGCTGAGGACCCCCCTGACCTCCCCCATCCCTCTGGCAGCTGGAGCAGGTGCAGGCAGGGAAGCTCTCCCTGCAGATCCACGTGGACTATGACTGGGAGCCCCCGTCAGAGTTCCCTTACGACAGCGAGGATGAGCTGGAGGAGAAGGTACCAGCGGGAGGGGACACCACGTCCTGTGAAGGGGAATCCCACATCCCCAGTGAGGAAACTGGGAGAGTCCTGACCCTTGCTTGGGGCTGGTGGCATTGGGGCACCCCTGAACCCACGTGCCTGCCCCCAGGTGAGCCCCCTCCAGCGCTCCTTCAAGGGCACATCCCCGCTGGCTGCCAGCCCCCCGCCCGCCTGCCCCCAGACCCGCTGGAGCTGCACGGGGGGGATGGACATC
>VXAU01004788.1:26431-51421 GCA_013399695.1 Formicarius rufipectus | reverse complement strand
ATAAAAGTTTATATAATAATATAAATAATATTTATATACTATATAATAATGTTTATATGTTATATACAACAGTATATATTTTTACTCTCTCTGGGGGAAATGTGTGATGGGTCCTCTTGAGGGGGTCTGGGGGCTGCAGTACCTCTCCATCAGCACGCAGGGGGATGTGGGTGGGACCCTGGTCCCTTGAGTCCCCCCGGGGGAGCTCTGACCCCACCGAGACCTCGCAGGAAGGAGGACAGGGAGGGGGGAGAAGGCACCAGCAGGGAGGGGGTGACACTGTCCCTGCTGTCCCCCACAGGTCGGAGAGCACCCGCTCGTACCGGCGCATCGGCGGCGGGGTGGGCAAAGCGGGGTCGGCCGTGTCCCCCCAGAGCCCTGGTGGCCCCGAGGACCCTGCTCTCAGCAAGGTGCCCCCCGTGCCCATGCCCAGGAGATTTGCTCCGGTAGGTGCCACGATTTGGGAGAGTGTCACCCTCTGCATCCCCAAACATCCCAGCTCCCCTTATCCTGGGGCTGCAGAGGGAAGGATTGGGGATGTCACATCCCTGCCCCTCCCTTGGGAGTGACCCGGGGGGGGTCTGTCACTCACTTCCCACCCCGTTTCAGGCCAAGGGGAGGCAGAAGCGGGTGAAGGCAGTGGCTGACTGCAAGGGGGACAAGGCTCGGGAGCTGACCTTCTCCAAGGGGGAGGTCATCGTGGTGACACGGGAGGAGGACGAGCAGAGCTGGGTGAGTGTCACCATGGGACAGATGCTGGGATCCCAGTGCTGGTCCTTTTCCCCCATTGAGTTCTCCTCTGAAGGAGGGTGGCATGGAGTAGTGGGTCCTGCCCCATCTGTGCATGGAGGAGGGCTGGGAAGGCTCCTGCTGTGTCACTATTGGCTTTGCCTAATTCCCCTGGGAATTGGGATGTCAGCCCCAAAACTTCTCCCCTGCCCAAGACAGGACTCCCACCCCCTTGACCCCTTCTCTGCACCTCCAGGTTGGCTTCATTGAGGGCGACGGCTCCCGCACCGGAGTCTTCCCCGCCAGCTTCGTCCACCTCTTGCAAGACTGACCAGGCAGTGGCCCCATTTGTCACTGTCCCCTCGGCCAGGACCAGAGGCAGCTCCCTGCTGGGGGCTCTGCAGAGCCCAGACCACGAGGGACACGTGCCCAGGACCCCAGTGTGGGACCACTGCTCTCCAAGGGAGTTCAGAGACCCCCCCCATTGGGAAATCCGTCCATGGAGGGCAGTGCTGGGGAGCTGAGGGGCAGAGAATGGACTGAGGTTTCTGGGCCAGCCCCTGCTCCTTCTGCTCTCCCGTCCATCCCATGGGCTCTGCCCCTCCCCAGGCCTTCCTCTGCAAGGAGTTGGGGATGGAGGAACTGCACTCAATGATTCCCACCCTCCTCTGCCAGGGAGCTGTGCAGACCCCTTCTCTCAGCCTGGGGGGAACAGGGCTGGGGGGCAGCCGTGTCTCCCCCAGCCTCCTTCTGTACCCCATCTGTGAAGCCTTTGGGATGGGCAAGAAATAGGAGAGGGCTGGAGCATCTCCACCCCAGACTTGGAGCTGCCTGGGCTGGTGGGGACTTGAGGATGCTCCAAAGCTTCCCCAAAACTGTCAGTGAAATGCCAGTCGCTGATCTGGGGGGGGAGTAGGTGGGGGGTTGAGGTGGCACCACAGAGCCCCTGCCCCATGTCCCTCACCTGGGGTGGGTGCTGGATCACCGCCCCAGCCCTGGGGGCCTCTCCAAGGGGATTTTGCATTATTTTTCTGGGACCAACCTCCCCTTGTGCCAGTGTCCCTTGGGACCCACCTGCCTCCTGCCCCTCCCAATTTACCTTCTCCTCATTTCTGTGTCAAATGTTTCATCTCAAAAAAGAGTCTTTGTTTTTTTTTTAAATTTTTCCTGTCTGTGATTTCTAATAAACCATTGTTTTTGTAAAGACCTGTGTGTGTTTGACACAGCCCCTGCCCTGGCCGTGTCCAGCCTGGTGATGCTGGTGATGTGACCTCCAGGTCACTGGAGTCTGTGACTGGCAGGTGCCCACTGGGGATGTGACCATGGGCTTTGGGGGGGAGAGGGGGTCTCTCTGTGGGTGGACCAGATTGGGGTTTGGGCATCAGTCACCCCTGGTGGGTGAGGGACCAGGGGCAAGGTTGTTGTCACCCACCCATCCCACCAGCCTAGGGGACAGTGTTTGCACAGCCAGTCCTGGGGAGCTCCTGGCTCCCACCACAGGCTGGCACACCATGGGCTGGGGGCTCAGCAGGGCTGTGCTGGGCTTCAAAGACTGCAGGAGGAAGAGAATCCTGGAATGCTTTGTGTTGGAAGGGACCTTAAGGACCATCTCTTTCCACCCCCTGCCATGGGCAGGGACACTTTCCACTAGTCCAGGTTGCTCCAAGCCCTGTCCAGCCTGACCTTGAACACTTCCAGGGGAAGGGTGTTCTCAGTATCAGACTATTACAATATACGGACTTTTACCACATATTGGAATGTTCCGGTATATTGGAATCCCACATATGTTTGAATATCCCAATATATGGAGCATAAAGACCCCCCGACCCCGCGGATCTCACTGCTGTGGGACACCAACTTCGGGAAGAGCAGAGTTTGCCACACACCCCATCCCGCCCGTGCCCCTCGGCATTCNACGTGCGCCTCCCCCTGCTCCTGCAATCGTGGCTCCCGGCTATATTTAGCCCTCCCCCGTGCTATTTCGCCTTCCTGGCAGGAGTTTATAACCGACCGGGACAGCCCCACCTCCTTTCTGCTTTCTCTCCCTTCCCTTTCCCCCCTTTTCCCCCCTCTCCCACCCGGCTGCCCGGGACCACCGCGCTGGCAGTGCCCAGCAGTGCCCGCTGCCCCCGTCCTGCTCCGCCGGCCACCGGACCCCGGCGAGCCCCGAGCCCCCGGGATGGGGCCCGCTGAGGAGCTGGTCCGGATTGCCAAGAAATTGGATAAGATGGTGGCCAGGAAGAGCACGGTAAGGTGGCCGAGCTCCTCGGGGTGCGTGTGTGCGTATTTACACACGCGTGTTTGCACACGGGCGTGTTTACACACGTGCATTGTCTGTGTGCGCCTTTGGACGTGGCAGCGTGGATTGGGAAGGGGGTGGAGAGGGTGTTTGTTCTTCATCCCCCTCCTGTCCCCCCCCTGCAGGGGCCGAGTGGGTTTAGGGGGTGCTGAGTGCCCACAGGTGCCACCAGCAGGTGGGTTTGTGTCACCCCAGCCTGGCTGTGTAACATCGGAGCTGGCAGCCAGGGGAGTTAATTTTATCTCGAGTTTGAGGCTCTCCTGCACCCCGTTGCTCACAGACATTGGGATTTGGGATAAGGGAAGAGGGAGGGAGGGGTCTGTCCATGGGTGGCAGCTCTGGGCACCCCTCAGCAGTGCTGGACTGTGGGCGACAGGTGTTTGGCCACCATCCCGACCACCAACACCCGATCAGTGCTGGTGCCAAGGCTTGGATCCCAGCAAGGGAAAGCTCCGGGCTGGGGGACACCACAGCCCCCAGCACCCCCAGCCCAGCCCTGCCTGTTGCACGAGTGTGCAAAGGGAAGGCGCTGGGGGCTGGATCCTGGGGGGTTTTGGTGGTGCTGTGCCAGGGGCAGCCAGGATCCACCCGTGCCACCCTTGTGCCAGGTGAGGATCTATCCGGGCACCCAGGGCAGCCGGTGACGTGTGCTGAGCCCGGCCCTCAGAGTTAATATTTGACTGTTTGCAGTGGCCTTTGCCCCGACGAGGTGCAGCCTCCTGGGTGGGGAGGGCAGTGCTGCCGTCCCCCAGGATCTGGTGGTATTTTGGGATGCCAGTGCTTGGTACCAAAACAGATCCTGTGGGAACCACGCAGGGTCTGTGTGCCAGTGGGAGTTGACCTGGGGTGCTCCACAGCCCTCCTGCTGCATTTTGGGATGGGACAGGGCCAGGGTTTGACCACAGTGTGGGAACATTCCTGCACCCATCACAGTGGGGGGGCCTCATCCAGCCCCCATGGTGGAGTCCATGGAGCTGGATCCCTTTGTGGGGGATACCTGGGAGCTGGTGTCTGCTGCTGGGGCTCTAAAAATACTGAGGAGGAGGAGGACTCCATGCCCAACTATCTTTAGCCCAGCAGGTGCTGCAGGGGCTCAGGATGAAATCCCAGGGGGCTGTGTCCCTCCTGTGCCTGGGTGGGGACACTGGAGGGTCCCCCAGCTATTCTCAGCAGCCCAGGGTTTGCTTATGGAGGTGTTTTCTCAAGTTCTAAGGGCAGCTCCTGCTACCCAGCTGGAGACATGTTCCGGTGCTGGGATGGTCCAGCAGGATTTGGGTGTGGGATTTTTCTGTGGTGTGTTGATAGGGAGGGTCAGGTGTTCCCAGGGAGCAGCCCAGGGCTGCTTTGGGTCCCCTTGAGATGCCCTCCCTAGTGCTGCCTAGCGCTGGCAAGAGGGAAGGGGGGACATGCAGCCCCCCATTCCATTTATCTCCAGCTCCTCAAGAGCCCCCATGGCTTCTCCCTGCTCTAGGAAGGGGCGCTGGATCTGCTCAAATCCCTCACCGGCTACACCATGACCATCCAGCTGCTCCAGGTGAGGGGATGTGACTGGTGGGACACCCCATGGGATGGCTGGTCCTGTGCCCCTCGTGCCAGCCAGCACATCCCTAAGGATGTGTCCCTGCCGTGTGTCCCCAGACCACCAGGATCGGGGTGGCTGTGAACTCGGTGAGGAAGCACTGCTCGGATGAAGAGGTGGTGGCTTCGGCCAAAATCCTCATCAAGAACTGGAAGCGGCTTCTGGGTGAGCAATTCCAGGGGAGGATGGAACCCCCCAAAGCCTCAACCCACCCTGGGCCATCCCCACACCCCAAGGCTTTCCAGGCAGGATGGACTGGGATGTGCAGGCTCCCATAACCTGGAACCCAGCCCTCCCAGGCAATGGATTGGATTTTCCAAGAGCTTGTTTTCACTCCAGGGTGGGGTGGTATAAATCAGTGTGTGCTCCCCCAAGGGTTGAGCATCCCCCCAGTCATCCCCCACCCCAGGTGCCTTGTGCTGGGTTGGGCAGTGGCTGTGACACCAAATCCTTCCCCCAGAGTCCACCACCCCAAAGAAGGAGAAGGATGCGGATGGGGACAAGGAGAAGAAGAAGGGGCTGGATGTCTCCAGCTGCCCCAGTGAAGGGGTGAAGCACCCCAAGAACCCGTCTGAGAAGCACAGGGAGAAGCACAAGGAGAGGTGGGGGTTCCTGCCCTCTGTTGAGGGGCACCAGGGGCTGATATGAGACCATCCTCTGCTTGGTCCTTAGGAGTTAATCCAGCACCTCTGGAGACCAAATGGCAGTGAGAGCAGCACCAGGGTGGCTTTTGGAGGATGGATAAATGGGATTTTTTTTGTTTTCCTTTCTCTGGAGCTAATTATTCCTTGAGTGAGGGCTGTTTGGGCAGTGCTCCGCTGACCCTAACCCACTCTCTCTGTCTCCAGGAAGCCCAGCAAATCCAACTCTCATGCTGCCACCACCCAGGGCCACTCTGCTGACTCCAACCCAGAGAGGTACCAGCTGAAGGATGCCCTGACCCTCCTGCCAGGGTCTGCCAGGCACTGCCAGCCCGGGGGAGGCTTTGGTGGCAGCCTGGGGGGTGGTGGGGCTCATAGATGACCCAGCCAGGGATGGGGTGTGCAGGTGGGCAGGATCTGGCTCACAGGACGCCGGGGGATGCTGGGGCTGGGCTTGCTGAGAGCATCTCTCCCTTCCTTTGGGCTTCAGTGATGGCCGGAGCCCCACTGCATCCTCCAGGAAGTCATCTCTGGATGGCAAGAAAGAGAGGTGGGTGCTGGGCTGGGTGGGGATGGGAGAGACTGGATCCCACCCCGTCCCTGGGCTGTGCCTGGGGGTCTGGACCCACCTCCTGGTTCCTATCACCACCCTCTGACCTGAGGCTCGTCCTTCCAGGAGAGACTCTGCTGACTCCAGGTCCTCCAGCACCTCAGCTGTCTCCTCCCCACAGAAGAGGCTCTCAGGGGAGAGGTAAGGAGGGGACATCCCCAGGCAGCCTGGTGGTCTGCTTTGGAGACGCCCTGACCGTGAGAGCCCATCTGGGGTGGGCAGGGAGCCCTGATCCTGCCATGGGCGCTGGGACATTCCCTGGGAGGTACAAATCCTCCCCTTGGGAGATTCCTCTTGGCTTCTCAGTGCTCTACTCTTACTGATGTGCTGGTGCCCAAGGCCCTGCCACCATTCACTGCCCCCTGTCCTGCATGCCCTGTGTCTGATGTCACCCCTCTGTCCCTTCCTATGCCACCCCCAGGAGAACCTCTGTGGGCTCCAGCCCCTCTCCAGCTTCCACAGGCTCCCGGAGAAACTCCAGTGACAGCAAGGAGGAAAGGTAGGACAGACCCACCCAGCTGCCACGGGATGCAGGTCCCTGGGGCTGTGCCAGGACCCCACCTACCCGTCCTCCTTGTGTGCCCCCACAGAGCCAACAGCAGCAAGGCCAAGTCAGAGACTCCACGAACTCCCACCAGCCCCTCCTTCTCTCCCAGCCCCTGTTTCCTGGCTCCCTGTTACCTCACAGGGGATTCCGTGCGGGACAAGTGCATCGAGATGCTGACGGCCGCGCTCCGCATGGATGGTGAGAGGGTCGGGAGGGGCTGGACCCCAGCACGGGCTCTTTCTCCTATGGGACAGCCCTAATAGGAGCATTTAGCCCCAAAAGGAAAGAAAAGGAGTTTGGTAGGGTCCCTGTTATGGGATGATGGAGTTGAGTCTTTGTAAAGTTCAAGGTGAGTAAAAATAGGTGTTTTGAAGGGGAGGTGTCTGGGGTAAGAGCAGGGGGAGAGGTGAGATTTTGGAGGGGAGTAAAATGAGACCTGGATGATTTCATACCTGAGAGTCACTCCTTGACTTCTCTGTCCTTTAGATGACTATAAGGAGTTTGGTGTGAACTGTGAGAAGATGGCATCAGAGATCGAAGACCATATCCTTTGGGGAGGATGGGGGTCCCCAGGCACCGTGTGCTGAGGGGGGTTCACGTGGGCTCGGGGGTTGTGGTGGGGACAGGACAGAGTGTGACAGGTTCTGCTGTGCTCGTTGCCTGCAGAGGGAGCCCAGACCACGGTTAGAGGATGCTGAGGCTGATGTTGATGCTGATCATCCCCTACCTTAATCCGGGGGTCTGTGTGTCCCCCTGAAACTGCTCTGCTGAGGGACCTGCCTTCATCCCTGGGGAAATAAACCCAAACCCAGGCAAGGCCTTTTCCTTGAGCCTGCTGTGGGTGTCTGTGTGTTCTGCCAGCCCCAGTCCATCACAGTGACCAGGCTGGCAGGGATGGAGCTGCCTCCATCCACTCCCAGTTTTAGGTTTAGGGGTCTCCTGGCAGCCTCCCCAGACCAGGACTAACTCCAAAGTGGTTCCCTCTCCTGGGTACGGTTTGGTTTTTGGTGCATCCCAAACTCTGTGCCCAAAGCTGCCAGCTCAGCCTGTCTGCCCAGGCAGTGGATGGCACTTTGGCCATCCAAGGAGGAAGGAACAGGCTGAGTCCTCTGCACCCTGAACTTGTCACAGGACAGGGATTGATGGCAGTCCCTGAGCCCCACAGCCTGGCCTGGATGCCAGACATTCCAAGGCAACACAGAGCTGTTTTCTTCCCCACACTCCAAGCTGCTCTTCATCCTCCTAAAACACAAGGATGGGGACACCTCCCACACGTAGTCCCTTAGGGAGCAAAACCCCTTTGAGATGAGCCACCTCCACGTGGGCACTGACCCCGGTGACAGTCAACAGCCCCCTGGATTCCTTGACAGAGCCCACATATCTTCCAGGAGCTGAAGGGCACGGACATGAAGTACCGCAACCGGGTGCGGAGCAGGATCAGCAACCTGAAGGACCCCAAGAACCCCGGGCTGAGGAGGAACGTGCTGTGTGGGGCCATCGGGCCCAGCCTCATTGCCCGCATGACCGCTGAGGTGGGCACGGGGCACGGGGTGGGTGCTCGGGGCTGGCTCGTGGATCACATCCATCCTCCCTCCACAGTGCCCAAGGGCTGGGTCTTGGCTTGGTGGTGACCACGCTGAGCTTGTCCCAGCATCTCTCCATCCCATCCTGGTGTTGGCTGGGGCAAGGACAGCAACGGGCATGGGGAGAAAGTGGGGGCTCTTCCCCTAAGAGCCCTGCAGCCCCCAGCCCATCACAGAGCTGTCACATGGGCAGGAGTCAGGTTGGAGAGTTCCTGTTCCTCCTCCTTAGCTGGCATCCACAACTCAGGCTCCTGGGAATCTCAGTTTCCTGCAGGGAGCCAGAGCCCTGCAGGCAGCAGTTTTGGGTTGAGGATGGGGTGATTTTTCCACCTGGATGAGTCTGAGCCCTCCAGCAAGCACAGAGAGCAGGGTGAACCCTGGTCCAAGAGAGGCCAGGGAGGGTGCTGGACCACAGCACTTGGCTGTGAGAAGAGCCACGGCCACCCTGACCATCGGGGCTGATGCTGGTGGCAGGAGATGGCCAGTGATGAGCTGAAGCAGCTGCGGAATGCCATGACCCAGGAGGCCATCCGGGAGCACCAGATGGCCAAGACGGGCGGCACCGTCACCGACCTCTTCCAGTGCGGCAAGTGCAAGAAGAAGAACTGCACCTACAACCAGGTCAGCCCTGGCCCCTGGGGAACCCCGGTGACTCTCCCCTCTCCCAGTCCCCTCCAGAGGGGTCTCTCCTGACCCGAGCCCCTTCTCCACCCCAGGTGCAGACGCGCAGCGCCGATGAGCCCATGACAACATTCGTGCTGTGCAACGAGTGTGGGAACCGCTGGAAGGTCAGTGCCCACCTGGGTGGGGGGCTCTCCAACCCCTTCCTAGCCCTGGGGAGAGGCAGAGCCCCCCCAAAATAGTGCTGGGGGTGGCTGAGTGAGGGCTCACTGCCTGCCCTGGGCTCTTCCTCCTGCAGTTCTGCTGACGGTGCTGTTGATGGGGCTGGAGGGATGAGATGCTGCGATGGCCATCACGTGTGGCGAGGAGGCTGACAGGGTGGCACCAGTCCCTACACCCTGGCTCCCTGTTTCCTTGCACTGGGCTCCCTCAGACATCCCAGGCAGCCAGGCTCCAGCAAAGTTGGTTTTGCTCGAGAAGGTCCCAGTGAATTCAGTGGCTCTTCCCTGTGAATACCTGCCCTTTGCTTGGGTTGAGCAGGGATCCCACTGGGAATAGACTCGTCTCTGGAAAGGGAGACTGGTATGTCCTGGGCAGCGTGCCCTTCCCTGTGAGAAACCTGGACTCGGATGGTTTGGGGGCAGGAGGAATGTAATCCCCTGGATATGGAGCTGTGCCCAGGGGCTGGGGGTGAGAAAGAGCCAGGTTTTAACCCAAACACCTTCTTCCTCACCTAAAGATGCAGAGGAGGGACATGGAGGGGACAGGGTGTCTGGATGCTGTTGGGAAGCTGTGTCCTCCTGTTCTGAAATACATGGACTATCCATCCTGGCTTGAGGGCATTTATCCCAGGAAAGAAGAAGGGATGGCGGGGAGAGGAATGAGGAAACCCTCCAGCCAGAGTAATAAAGGTGTGAACTGTCTCTGTGGCACAGACTGTTTTGTGAGGGACTCTGGGACCCCCCAGCTTGAGTCTCGTTGTCCTCTGAGAGCCCCCACCCAGCTCCAACACACCTCTTGCATCCACCAGCCACAGTTTAAGCATGTAACCATGGTTTGATGCTCATCCAACACCTGCCTGATGATTAAAACCCTTTAATTAAGGCTGGAGCAGCTCACTGGCTGGATCTGGATGCTGTGAGCTGTCCCATGGCAGGGCAGAACCTCCCCTGACAGCCAGGAAGGTTTTCCAGGGAAAGGACATCTGAGACCAACTGGGACGTGTCCCTTTGGCTACAGGAAATTCGGGACAGAGCCTCGTGGCACTGAGCCCGTCCCTTGTCACCACCAGCCTCTTCCAGTGGCAGTGAGATGTGAAGGTCACAGTGACCACAGGTGACCATGGCTGGGGAGGAGCAGGGTGCTGCTCCCACGCCTGCCTGTGTCAGCTGATGTGTGGGAGTGGGGGAGGAGTGTGGAGCTGTTAATTAACCCATCATTAATATTTTAATCTTGGGCTGAGGTGTGGATTTTTCCCCAGGCAGAGCCCAATGCTGTTTGCAGCCAGATTTGGCTGCTAAAGCCTCCGTGTCTGGGGGTCCAGGCCACCCCTGAGCCCCCTGGGAGAGCTCTCTGGGCTGTGGTGCTCGTTAGCACGCCAAAGTCATTAATAAGCCTCCAAGGCAATTATTTACGCTTGCAGAGTGCGTGTGGCTGTAATTAAGGAATACAGTGGGTCGTGGGGTGATGAATAAAAGATCAGGGTGACCTTGAACTGGGAGAGGAGCTCAGGAGGGGCACAGGGCCTGTTTGGGTGGGACAAGGCTGAAACGGGTTGTTTTGGATCTGTTTTTTTTTGAAAGTCCAGTCCAATAAAGGCATTTGAACAACCTGGCCCCAAACACGTTATGAGGGAGCTCCTGGTATCCCTCTGTGTCCTTCTGTCCCTCTGTGGGTGGGTCCCCAGGGGAAATGTCACTCCGTGCCCCCTCCCCAAGTCTCCTGGGAAATCCCAGGGGAGGAAGGGGAGCAGGGAAGGCAAACTGAAGAGCTGGGCATTGCCATCCATGCAAGGATGTCCCCACTCCCAGGGAGGGCTTTCCCACCTGCTGGAGGAACTCTTGGTCCTGAGGGATGCTCTGGTCTCTGGGGGGATACAGGATGTGTCCCCCTGTGGCACAGCAGGTGGGTGCCACGGGGACAGGGCACGGTGAGTGGCTCTCTGTCATCCAGCTGTTTCCAGGGACTGAAACAGGCTCTGGGTGGCTCTTGGGGACAGGTCCCAGCACTGAGCCTCTGACCTGCACCAGGGGGAGGGCACAAACACATGTGTGTTACAAAAACCCAATTTCCAGCCTCCAAACTGGGATGACTGATCCTCCCAGGAGATTCTGCTGTCCCTCCCCAACCCTCAGCCCCATTGGTGTTGTGTCTCCAGGGATTTCCTCTCTCTCCACCCAGAGCACTGTCCCCTCCTCCCCCCCACATCCCCCAGCGTGGTAAGGAAGAGGGGCAGGGAAGATCCCAGGCAGCTGCCTGTCCTGCCAGGACTCAGCTGGGAGCTCTCTTGAACTTTTTGGAATCAGGCACTTCAGTTCTCATTTGTCATCAGCGCTGGAGAGGTGTAGCCATGACTGCAACAGCTAATGCTGGTCCCCCCTCCTTCTGCACAGCCCTGCAGGCAGGAGGCTCAGACAAGAGCCCTCAGGAGCTCGGAGGCTCTGCCACAGCCACAGCCCCACCTGGGGCTGGTCGTGACCATGCAATGATGGAGAGGCTCCCACAGTTCCTGCCAGAGGTTGATTTGCCCACCTGAGGCTCCAGGTTTGGATGCTCTGAAGCTACAGCTGAAGCCTGTCCCTGAATGAATCACAGAATGATTTTGGTTGGAAAAGTCCTCCAAAACCATCGAGCGCAACCATTCCCCCAGCACTGCCAAGCCCACCACCAGCCACGTCCCCAAGTGTGCCATCCACACGTCTTTTAAATCCCTCCAGGGATGGTGACTCAAATGAGATGCTCAATCCTTCATCTGATGAGGGTTTTATGGTCAACTTCCAAAGTCTAAACAACCCCATGGTGTGTCCCACCCTGGCCAAGTTCCCCATGAGGGGACAGCCACCATGGGTGCCACCCCTTCCCCATGGGCTGCCCTGAGCCACCTCAGGGACACTCTGTCCCACAGAATCCAGCACAAGGCCACCTGAAGATCCATGTTGTGCTTTGCAATCCCAGCTTGCCCAGGGGTCACCCCCGCTGTGCTCCCACCCCCTCCAGCTTCGCCGCTGCCCTTCTCCCCCGCATTTTTCCAGCCCTGACAAAAAAATCAACACTTTGCTGCTCGATGGTTTCCTTGGCAACCCCCTTTCCCCATCTTCTCGCTTTCTGCATCTGTAACCTCCCAGGCCCCTGTCACCGGCCCCCAAAACACAGTGACAGGTCCTTGGCCACCTGGATGGGACGGGAGCTGATGGGTCCTGACCTACCCCTGGGAGGGCTGATCCTGGAGGGACCCTCGGGCTTCTTGGAAAGGGAATGGAGTGGCTGGTGGTGCTTTGTGTCTGAACTTGGGTGAAATAAAGGAATTTTGGAACCTTTACCCCTCTGTGTGGAGTAAAAGCCCTGTGCATGGGGGGAATGGCTTCACACCAACAGAGAGTGGGTTTGGATTAGATGGGGATAAATCCTTCCCTCTGAGGGTGGGCAGGCCCTGGCACAGGTTGCTCACACATGCTGTGGCTGCCCCATCCCTGGGAGTGTCCAAGGCCAGGCTGGACAGGGCTTGGAGCAACCTGGAAGGTGAAGGTGGAATGTGAAGGTGGAATGAGATGAGCTTTAAGGTCCCTTCCAACCCAAACCATTCCACGAGCAGCAGCCTCTGCAACAAACCCGGCACTCTCCCCCTGCCCATCCCATGTTTCCTTCCAATCAATAGGTGATGATCCCTCAGGCACATCCCGCTGCCTCCCCAGACCTCGAACCCACACGCCGTATTTCTGTGCTGACAGCCTCGGGCTCTCTGCCGCTGTCAGGGGATTCGGATCCCCCTGGAAAACCTGCTGGCAGCAGCCGGGATTCGGATCCCCCTGGAAAACCTGCTGGCAGCAGCCGGGATTCGGATCCCCCTGGAAAACCTGCTGGCAGCAGCCGGGATTCGGATCCACCGGGAAAACCTCCGGCGCGGATCCCACCGCTCCCACTCCCGTCCCGGCGCTGCTCCCGCGGGTCGTGTCCCTGCAGCGATGCTCGCCGTGGTGGGCACAGGGGAAGGGGCCAGCCCTGCTCAGGAATCGGGCTGATTTCCTTTAAAAAGTGGGAAAACGCAGCACTGGGGACGGTTTGGGGAGGGCAGGACTGACGCTGAGGGTGCTCAGTGGGGAGGGGAGAGCCAGGAAAACTCCCTGTGCCGTGGTGAGCTGGGAAAGGTTCCACACGTGTCCTCTAATTCCAGGACTCCAATAGTTATTTCCCAAATTCCCAATTCCCCTGTATCCCAAAGCTGAGCAGACCCCGTGCCAGTCTGTGACTTGATGGTAAGTGAAAACAAGCTATAGAGACCCTAAATATTTTAGGGAAACCATGGCTGGTGCATCCACACTGAGTCGTGGCTCAGCCAGAGCTACCCAAGCCCTGGGCATTTTATTTAGATTTTTGTTTTAATTAAACTCTAAAACTCTGGTTTTCCTGAGCTGCCTCCACTTCAAGGGTGGAGGGTGCGGGGGTGGATCCTGTATCTGTCAAAGAATGTGGAGGTGTGGAGGTTCCTAAACACCTGGAGGAGCCAGGCAGGACACCCCAGACAGTGAATAACACTCAAGCAGCACTAAAAGAGAGGGAGGGGGGGAAATTGCTGAGCCTTTCATTGCTGGCTCCAGCTCCAGACTGGGATGCAAATGGAATAAATTCCTTTCTCCTTCATTGTTCTGCCTTGATGGGAGTGAATCAGCTGCTTTGGAGCAGCTCTATAAAAAATTTGATTTGCCCAAGCCAGCCCCACCATCCAGCCTGGACCTTCATCCAAGACAAAATACTTGGAGTGAAGCCATGGATTTGGCCTGACTGGTTATTTGGTTTGGAGTGTTTTTCCTGAAAGAGAAGAGGGGAAAATCAGTTTTCACCTGCAACGTTTGCAATCCACTGGGGGGAAGTGATTCATCGAGGTGTAGGGCTGTGACTCTGCAGCTCAGGCTTGGTGATGAATGAAAGCACCGGAAGACCCCAAACTGTACCCAAATTTTTGCTTCTGAAGTGAAATGTGAGGCATGGAAAATTAAAGAATATACTTTTCCTAAAGAAAAACTCTGTGCCCTTTTGTTTCCTGGCTAGAGAGGTTTGCTGAGTCTGCAGAGCACTTTGATCTCAGCCTTCCTAAAATCACAACGCTTGGCACAGACCTTTTTTCCACCCCTCCTTCAGCTGAATAGGCAGAGAACTGAGCAAAGATCTCCCATTAAAAGCAAAAATCCCCTCTGAAAATTAATTTTTTCCCCACTTTCAGCTGGAATCATGCACACACTTCCCTCTCACAGCCAGGATGGATGTGATGCTGGGGAAAAACCCTTCAAAAAATGCTCTAAACCTCCCCCCAACTCCCCCAAACCTCACGGATTCCCATCCCTGCGCTTCCCACATCAGTAAGTCGACCTAAATATTACAGCGGAAAAAAAAAAAACAAACCACATTGGCTTTTTCGCCTGACACTTATTTTTCTCCCTGCCAGGAGCTCTCGGGCACTCGGCAATTAGGAGCTGCAGATTAATCTTGAGTGATATAATGAAGTGCTGGGTGGCTGGAGGATGGAGCTGCTGAGCTGGGTGGGGGGTTGCTCTCCAGATTAACATGGGTTAGGCCAGGTTTGGTGCAGATAGAGCATCCCAGAGTGGTGGGAAAGAGGAGGGGGCTGGGGGGCTCAGTGGGATGTTCAGGCTCATCCCCACCCCCTGATCCTCTGGATCCTCTGCATCCAAACACATGGACCAGGAAGGGTTTGGGCTGCAGAAGGAAAATGATCTTTGCACATTTTCTGACCCTGGTTTGCTTGTAATGTCCCCAGAGTGTTTTCCTACCTACTCTGCAGTGTCTCTCAGCCCCTGGTCAGTTATTTTATTGAAGAAAAAGGGCCCAGGAGGGCAGGTTGGGCTCTCCCAGGCTCTGCTTCCCCCCAGCCATGTCTGTGCCTCCTTTCATGGAATCATGAAATGGTTTGGGTTGGAAGGAACCTTCAAGGTCATCTCATTCCACCCCCTGCCATGGGCAGGGACACCTTCCACCAGCCCAGGTTGCTCCAAGTCCAGTCCAACCTGGCCTTGGACACTTCCAGGGATGGGGCAGCCACAGCTTCTCTGCCCAACCTGTGCCAGGACCTTCCACCCTCCCAGCCAAAAATTCCTTCCCTCTATCCCATCCAGCCCTGCACTCTGGCACTGGGAAGCCATTCCCTGTGTCCCGTCCCTCCAGACCCTTGTAATTAGTCCCTCTCCAATCTCTCCTGTGAGCTCCCTTCACGTACTGGAAGGCCACAATTAGGTCACCCCAAAGCCTCTTTTCCAGGCTGAGCAATCCCAATTCTCTCAGCTCTTCTCCTCTTCTCCGAGTTCCCCACACAGGCCCGGGAGCAGCTGGCACAGGACACCACATTCTTCCAGCGAGCTGCCTTGTCTCTCCAAAAGGAGAATAAAAATAGCCCGTCCTGTAACGCAGCCCTTACCCAGGAGCTGTGCCACCAGCAAACCCACTCCCTGCAGCAGCCAATTTATTCCCGACCCTGGCAGGGTCAGACACCGTCAGGGAAGCAAATGCTAATTAACAGCACAGTGCAAAGCAGCCTGGCCGGGCAAGGCACGTAATTAGCGAGCAAAATTCCCCGGCCACAGCGCTGGGGAAGTGGGGAAAGGGGCGATGGAGCAGCTCCTGGGAGGGACTCGCTGCAGTTCTCGGCTGTAACTCAGGGTGAGGGCACTAATTGTGCTGGGGACGTGCGTGTCATGTTGCAGTGAGAGGGTAGCACTCTGTGTTTTTCCCTCCACCCCTCGGATCCCTGCACCCCTCAGATCCCTCCACCCCTTGGATCCCTGCACCCCTCAGATCCCTGCACCCTCGGATCCCTGCATCCCTTGGATCCCTGCACCCCTCAGATCCCTCCATCCCTCGGATCCCTGCATCCCTTGGATCCCTGCACCCCTCGGATCCCTGCACCCCTCGGATCCCTGCACCCCTCAGATCCCTCCATCCCTCGGATCCCTGCATCGCTCAGCTCCCTGCATCCCTCGGATCCCTGCACCCCTCAGATCCCTGCATCCCTCAGCTTGCTTCATCCCTCAGCTCCCTGCATCCCTCGGATCCCTGCACCCTCGGATCCCTTCATCCCTTGGATCCCTGCATCCTCAGATCCCTGCACCCCTTGGATCCCTTCATCCCTTGGATCCCTGCATCCCTCAGCTCGCTTCATCCCTCGTATCCCTGCACCCCTCAGCTCCCTGCACCCTTCGGATCCCTTCATCCCTTGGATCCCTTCATCCTTTGGATCCCTGCATCCCTTGGATCCCTGCATCCCTCAGCTCGCTTCATCCCTTGGATCCCTGCACCCCTCAGCTCCCCGCATCCCTCGGATCCCTGCATCCCCCTCCTCGGTCCAGCGTCCATCCCTCGAGGAGGGGACGTTCTCCCTCCGCCTCGTTTTGCAGGTAAACGTGACATTTCCTCGGGCCAGGAGAGCTGCTCAGGAATATAAAAACTCCTGGTGATGGGGGATGCAGAGCCCAGGGAGGAATCATGTGCTAATGCCCTTCCAGCGCTGCCGTGGTGAGTCATCCCGGCCCTCCGAGGATCCCGGCTGCGCTTGGATACGGGGAAGGTGGAAGCACAAGGCGGGAGGAAAAATCGCTTTGCTCGGAAAAGATCTCGGTTACAGCAAGGAATAAAAATTGTCCCCTTCTCACCCACACCCCACTCCAGCTCCGGTGCCGCAGCCACGGGGAGGAGGCTGGGCAAGGGGAGGCTCATTTAGTGGGGAAATGGGAACTCTCAGCCTGGGAACACTGAAGTCAATAATGGTATTAGTGGTTTTCTTCTCCCTGCCTGGAGAAGGATGGTGGGGAAAATCCATCCTAGGGTTGGGAATCAGGGTGAAGCATCACTTTTCAGGTGGTTATGGGCAGGCACTGTGTTCCCTCTCCCACGGCAGCATCCCTGCTGTGATGGTCCCAAGTCGCTCAGCCACATCCATGTGGATGTGTTCCTGCTTCCATGGGGACAGAAGGGTTCCCAGCTCCCAGGGACCATGGCCACCCACGACCAAACTTTACCATGGGATGCATCTTCCAAGTGGAGAAGGATGAGTTAAAACCCCAAATATTAAAAAAGTCCTCTAAATGGACAGCATCTCATCAAAGCCAACACCTCTCTGAGACACAAACTGGGCAGCGGGAAGGGATTTACACATCAAACATCCTCTCCCCCAAACTGCTGCAGCCAAAGCCTTTAGAGAGGGGGAAAAAAATCTCTTTCCAGCTGTTTTCCTCTCCCTGTAAATAAATATCTACTGGCAGAGCATTTCCTTCAGCCTCGGGCTTTGGTCGGACATCAGTCATTTAATACTGCTCTTTTAAACCCTTGTGTTTGGCTCTCAGCCGCCTCTTCTGGCTTGGAGCAGGATGTTGGCACTTTGTGTTTAGAAAATATTTATCTATATTTAGATAGGAAGACAGATAGCTGTGGAAAAAGAGCTCTTCCAATCATTAAACCACTGCTTTCAATTTTTCCTTATTACTATTCTTCATTTAACCACAGGCCAGGCTGGGCAAGTGCTCCCCGGGGACAACCCACACGAGCCCAGCAGGTTTGCAGCATTAAGAGGGGTCTCCAGAAAAAAAATTACCCCCAATCTGACAATCAGAGAGGAAATCTTCGCTGAAAATATCTTCCCAAGGCAGAAGCATTCAGGAAGGGGATGGGGATGGGGATGTGGCTGGAGATTGGTCCTGGCTTCGTGCTGGGCTGGGAAGGCTTCTCAGGGAGGAAGAGTGGGAGCAGGTGGGAGGAAGATCCGGCATGTTTGTGAGATGCAAAGGGGTGAAAAGAGGGGGTTTTGTGCCTTTCAGGAGAAGAAGGAAAAGAGGGAGAGAAATCACCTTCTCTGATCAGCTGTCTGAGCTTCTGCAGGCTGGAGAGACTGGAGGAGGGGGAGCTGCCTTTGAAGCTGGGAGAGGCACAAACAGGCGATGGCTGAGCACAGCAGTCTTGGCTGGCACTGCTCCTCTTCCTCCAGCTCCTTCCTGCTCCCTGCCCTCCTCTCAGACTGGCAGCCCATCCTCAGGATGGCCAAAACACCAGTTCAGGGGTGCCCAACATCCCACTGGGGTCTCAGTGTCGCTCACATACCAAGCTCTTCCAGAGCCAGGGCTTTCCTCCAAGACCCCAGCACTGATGGGATTCCAACCCCTTTCCCTCACTTCGCCCTGGATAACCAGAGCTGTCACCCCTCTGCTCTCCCAGTGCTGATTGATGGACAGGGAGCACCAGCAGCAGCTCTGCCCCACAGCTGGGTGTCCCTCCCGGCCAGGGGAGCAGGTGGCAATCCTGGAAAAATGCAGCATTGGGCACCACCATCTGTGTCCCTGTGGGTGGAGGGGGTGCTGCCCTCCCAGGGTGCCCTCTGGGACCAGGCAGGACAGATGGGAACAGGCAGCTGATGGTATCAGGCTGGGAACTGACGCAAAGCAAAGTCCCCAGCACTGGCAAAGGGCCGTGGCATCACCAGGGTTGTGCCAACCAACCAACCAGGGATGCTGTTGGCTCTTCTGCTGGAGATCTGGCTCGGACAAGCCAGAGATGAGCTGGAAAATGGGTGGCTGGTGACCAGAGGGCTTTGTCTGGACTCTGGCCAAGCCTGTGTCCAGTCTGGCTCTGGCTGATCCCAGTCCCTGAGCCTTTCAGAGCTCAGTCAAAGTGAGCAGGAAAAATCCTGAGCTTTGCCGAGGTTTTTGGAGTGAGTCCTGCCCCAGTATTGAGCCACCCCTCACTCCTGTGACATTCAGGACTGAAGCCATGCAGGTGAGGGACACTGCAGCCAGATTACCTGCACAAGTCCTTCCCTCAGGACCTGCTGAGTATCCTCAAAACTTGCCAGGATTCTACCACAATCATCCCTTCAGGAGCTGCTGCGTGAGCCCACACTGATGGGGACACTCTGGTCCCTGTGCTGCCCCATGGCCAGGCAGCCACCCTGCCTAGACCTGGCACTGGCTCTGAGATAACTGGGAAAAGAGCCTTAATCACACATTTAAAACACTGTGTAATCACCACTGCTCAATCCCTTGCCTTCACTTCCCTGACCTCCACACCTTGGTTCCTGGTAGGGACTGACTGGCATGAAAACAAAGAGCTGATGGGAGCTCTTTCTGCATCTCCTGGTGCCTCCAGGTCCAAACAACACAAATCTCCACCCTTCAGCCCCAAACCAAACCTCAGCCAACTCCTCCTGTGTTTTTCCACCGGGTTTCCACTGAAAAGAGGTTTCCTGACCTCTCCCAACCCCAAACCAACTCATCCCATGGACTTTTGCAGGAACATGAACGTGTGGAGGGAAGAACTGGGCTCTGTGTCCAAAGCAAGAGGCGCTGAAACTGTGCTCTGAGATTTGGCACAATTAGAGAGCAGTAGGATTGCAGCTGGGGTAGCTCTGACCTGGATTCCCAACATCAAAGACAATACCAGCTTCCTCCCCAGCATCCCTGGAGCCCCTGAAGGAGGAGGTGAATTAACGGGCTGAACGCCCACGTGTCCACCCCACCCTGGCTTTGGCACCCAGGATGGAGGGGGATGGCAGGAGCGGCCCCCCTGCACTGCAGCACGGGGCAAAAATCTGCAGAAAAGGTAAATACTTTGTATGCAGAGAAAGAAAACTGCATCCCCCATGATCAGGGTGGTCAAAGGTGGCCCAGGGGTCTAGTCAGAGTTTAACCTCCTTCCTACTGGTACAGGAACGGGTGCTGGCAAACCTCCTGCCAGACTTGTGGAGGTGGACAGATGGATCTTATCCCTTAGGAAACCTGGCCCTGAGAGTCCTCCCTGTCCCTTGGGAGGGACAAGCACAAGCACACAGGGTCCTTGTGCCTCCAGCATGTCACGACATAGGCACCAGGACACAGACTCTCCGTGTCACGACTAGCCACGGGCACCAGGACACACAGTCCCCACGCCCCAATCTCCTGCCANACTCTCCGTGTCACGACTAGCCACAGGCACCAGGACTCCTGCCGGGAGAGCTTCTCCTTGCCCAGGAAAACCCACCTCCAGCCCCTCGGGCAGCCCACGCAGTTACACTGGCACCAGTTCGCTCCAATAGAAGCAAAAAGCTTTATTTTTCCAATCTGGGAGCAGCATCCCGGCCTGGATCCCCCCTCCCCACGCTGGCTCGTTTCTGAGATGACTCACAGGTTGTTAATGCTCCCGACGCGCCTCGGATGGAAGCGGCGCTGCCACCTCCGAGCGCCAGCCGGGGTGGGCACAGCCCGGGCTCCCAGCGCCCCCAAATCCAGGGGGACCCTGCCAGTTCCCAATCACTGCTCCATTGTCAGCCAGCGGCAGCGCAGAGCCGGGCGCTGGGGCGGTGAAAATACCTAAATAAGCAGCAATCAGGGCAAACAAAGGCTCCTGCGGGGATTGGGTCCCGAGGGGATGGGGGGGTGATGCGCGTCCTTTGATGCCAGCGCAGCTCGATGCCCAGGAGACATTCGTTGTCCCCATCCCTGTCACTTTTATGGGGCCAGGCACGAGTCTGGGTGAAGGAAAAAGACTCAGTAGCCCCTCAAATAAAATAATCACTTTGGAGGCATTTTTCAAGGAAGGACCTTCGGTGCCCTCAGCCCTGGGTGGGAGGAGAGAGCTCGGGGCAGGCTGGCACTGTCACCAGCTGGGGCCTGGCGAGGGGACAGTCACCCTCACGTCTCAAGAACATCTCAGGCATACTGGTGGCATCACCCTCAGGACACCACCGACCTCCAGGAGTGGGACTGTTGCCTTTAAGGAACCGAGTAGAGATTTCCCGTCCGAGCTCCGGACCCGACTCCGACTGTGGCAGTCGCGGTGTGCAAACGCCCTGCCCCCGGACAGAGCCTCTCCACCCCAAATGCCGGGGAAACAAAGCTGCAAAGCTCCCCTGCCCCCCTCCCACGCGGCCACTCAGAATGGGGAGGCAGAGAAGAATCTCATCTAATTTTAACTCCCCTGACGGACGGGCTTTGTTCTTTCCAGCAGCTGCCCCGTAAGGTATGAAAACACTCAGATATGTTGACGTGGGAAAACAAAACACACAAATCAGCCCATTTTCCTCTTCAAGGCCGATTTATCTGGAGCTGTCAGTGGAGGGAGGGGAAGGGATGGGCCCTGGGGAGATGGGGGAGCAGCCTGGACTTGCAGCTCGGTGGGTACCGGTGCGGTTGAGCTGATGCTCGTGGAGCATCTGGTCCATTGTCTCCAAAGCCTCCAAACATCTCAGATCTACAGAAAACAGAGCAACATCTTCTGCTGCAATTCCCCAAGGTGTGATTCTGCTCATGCCCTGGCTCATCCTCCTAGAGGAGAGGAGCTGAGTGACAATGGGGCACCCTCAGAAGTGGTTCACCGCAAATTGGGCTCCACCCTGGTGCCTCCACCAGGTTTCTGAGCTGGAATGGGGGGCTCAGACTCTGGAGAAGGGTTTCTGAGTTGGGATGGGTGGGACCAGACCCCAGAGAAAGGTGGCAGCAGCTCAGGGAGAGCAGGTGGGGCTGGCAAGGACTCTTTCAAGGACTGGAGCATCACTTCTATATGGGGGTGGAAGGGAGGAATGCAGGGATGGGTGGGTGGGTGGATGGATGGATGGGTGGATGGATGGATGGATGGATGGATGGATGGATGGATGGATGGATGGATGGATGGATGGATGGATGGATGGATGGATGGATGGATGGATGGATGGATGGATGGATGGATGGATGGTGCAAACACACTCCTACTCTTTTTGCATGTGGTTTTCACCACCAAAAGCCAAACCATGCAATTAATTCCTGCTCTTGGCAAGATGCAGGTGAAACCTTCCAGAGGTTTTCCAAGCAGCATCTGATTTTGACTTCTAGGGCAGTGGCTTTGTTGAGGGTTTGTCCATTTGCTGCCCCAACAGGGTTATTTTGGGATGTGATGCTGCATCACAGTGCCCCACAAAATGCTTTTGTAGCGGGTGAGTTGAAAAGCAGGAAAAGGGATGGAGAAAAAGCTGCCCAGACACATGGTGTGTCCCTGCCTGTGAGTTCCATCCAGCACTGGTTCATGTGGGGTGTTAGGAAGGATCATGGACAAACCTGGGACCGGGAATCAGCACTCACAGTGGCAGTTCAGCCAGTCCCTGTCCCTGTAGGATTGATCACAGACACAGAGCTCCAGCTCTGGGTGGTATTTGCTTTAAAAGCAAAACCCTGCACAAATAAAATCCTGCTTGTGTAGCACTGGGAGGTGAGAGAGCAGCAGTGAGGGGAGAAGGAGAGCCCAGGGGGGGCTGCTCCTCCTGCCAAAAACAACCCTCAGCCCAACTGAAAGCCAAAGCACTCAGCTGTCCCAGCACTGCTTCGGAAGATTTGGGCTGAAAAGAACAGTAAAAGGGAGCACTTCCACTCCTGGAAGTGTCCAAGACCAGGTTGGATGGGGCTTGGAGCAACCTGGGCTGGTGGAAGGTGTCCCTGCCCATGGCAGGGGGTGGAATGGGATGGTCTTTTAAGGTCCCTTCCAACCCAAATCATTCCATGGTTCTATGAAGGTGGGCACTATGGAGGAGGAATAAAAACTGGAGCTTCTCCTCTCTGCATCACAGCCCTGTGAAACATCACAGGCACGACTCCAGCTGGCTGCCAATCTGGAAATTACATAGAAAAACCTAAATATTTTCTTTTATTTATATTTTATATATTTCTTTATTTCTACAATCAGAGCTGCCGTGCCTCCCACCTTGGCACAGGATGCAGCTCTGGGGTCACCAGTGTTCTGTCCAAAGTTCTCCTTAACAGGGTCTTGGCAAGACAAGGTAAGAAGCACATACAGAGGCTCAGTGTCCTCCTGAATTCCCAAAAATCTTTGGGGAGAATGCATGTCTCCCCCTGTTTCCTCCTCCATTAACCTCCAGAGTTTCCCATGGATTTTGACTGGAGTCCTGCCAGAGCAGACTCAAGGCTCCTGCATGTTATTTTTATGGCCATTTTAATTAAAACCAATAAATTCCAGAGGGGAAATGGGTCTTCCCAGTGTGAAATGCGTTTTGTCAAGTTTGCAGCCTCTGAGTAAATCAAAATGCTGCCGTTAGTGGCTCCAGCTGTAAATCCCCCTGGATGGATCCCAGCTCACCAGGCAGATGAGCAACATGAATTTTCCTCCTTGACAGCCTCAATTTGATTTATTATTTATCCATTTTTCAGGGTGTGGAGGAGAAGACAAGAACAAAGGCATTGCCATGGAGAACTTCCGAAGAGGAGGAATCCTATGGGAGAGCAGGACTCAGTCCAAGATGACAGAATCACAAAATGGTTTGGACCTTAAAGATTATCTTATTTCACTCCCTGCCATGGGCAGGGACACCTTCCACTAGTCCAGGGTGCTCCAAGCCCTGTCCAACCTGGCCTTGGACACTTCCAGGGATGGGGCAGCCACAGCTTCTCTGGGCAGCTGTGACAGAGCCTGCCCACCCTCCCAGGGAAGACAAAGTGACATGGATGAAACTCGAGATGCAGAGAGAAGTCCCGACAGCAGCAGTGGGGTCAGGACTGTGAGGAGCCACTGGGCTTTGTGCCCCTCCTGGGGTGCTGTTCTCCTGTCCAACAAGCTCCCCCTGCCTCAATGTCCCCAAATTTGGAAACCCCATCCACGGCAGGAGCCGGGCTGGGCGGGCGAGCAGCACCAACCGAGTGCAGGCAAACGAACACCAACGCCCTTTAAAGATTTTCCATTTGTTTTATGTGTCCTCTGGGTTTATTTTTAACATTCCAGCTGGAAAAAAAAAAATTCAAAGCAATGCCGGAGCTGAGCCGAGGGGACGTGTTTGCTGGAACCTGCCAGGATGATTAGTCCTTCGTGGATGACCCATTGGGAAAGGGTCGGGGTGAGGGCTCCGGCCGTGCCGGGAGCCACGGGAAGGGATGAGTCCTCTTCTGAAGAGCTCCTCAGACACGCTAAAAGCTGTTTTACACTCCTCGACCTGACGTTTTCCTCCCGCTGGGGGTGATCAGGAGCCCTCCTGCGTCAGAGCTGGGCAGGGCAGAGACTCAACACCTCGCTCTGGGTCTTGGGAGGGTGTTTTCACCTCGGGAAGGTGTTTAAACCCCGCGTTCGGGACCACGTGCAGCAGCGGGATGGACCCCTCTGCCCTGCCTCGTCACGGGAAAGGGAACACCCTCCAGGGAAAGCGGGTGATGCATCCCAAGTGCAAGATGCAAGGTACACACATTAAATCCAGCCCTGTCTCCCAGTTCCTGCCTTTACCCATCCCACCATCCCTCTGGGACAAAGCCACGGCCACCAAACCCCTCACTGTGATGACAGAAATCCGCGGCACATTGTTCCTGCCTCCCTGCTCAGCGGCCCTGGAGCTGAACCATGGGATGAATGAAAAGCCATTAATTCCCTCCTGGGCATTTTTATGAGGCTCTTGATGAAATGTCTGGATGCTTCAGCACTGCAGGAGTTTGATGCTGGCAGAGCTCTGTGCAGACTGAAAATCCTGTCTCCAGGGTTGAACCAGCTGCTGGCCTCTCCTCCGAGTCCTGTGTCCCCTGCTCCGTCCCTCCTCAGCCAAAAGCACCCAAAAATGGACCAAATCATCCTCTCTGGCAGACCCAGCACACCTCCAGGGCAACGAATTGATCCATCCCCAAAGCAAAGAGATGGGGACACCCCAAATGTGGGTCCCCCCCCATCCACTGGGGTTCTGGGAAAAACACAGCTCTTTCCTCTTGGCTTTGCAGACCCTGAGAGGGGGGAGCCCTGCCAGAGGAGGGGGGTCCTGCCCCAAGGAGGGTAAGGACCCTTGGAAAGGGGAGGGGGACCCTCAGCATCCCACAAAGCCCAGTTGTGCTGAGCAGGTGCTGCTGATGGGTCTGTATTTGCACCCCCACCCTGCAGTATCCCCCTAAATCCCTCAGCCTGCATCAGCATCCCTCCAAAGCCTCCCAGGAACCCTCTTGAGCCTATCCAGTATCCCTCCTTATCCCTTCCCAAGCTTCCCTCCCAAGTCTCCCCAGCACTGGTCACAAAATCCCTCTTCAGCATTGCCCCAAACCCTTCACTCAGAGTACTCTCCCATCTTCTCCACTGCCCAGCATCCCTACAAAGCCCCCCCCTCCATTTCCCTCCTGAATCTCCCTGCAACCTCCTCCTAAACCTCCTCAGCATCCCAAACCCGCCCAGCATCCCCAACCCCACA